>CAAE01007762.1:60549-79833 GCA_000180735.1 Tetraodon nigroviridis | reverse complement strand
ACACAGAGATTCAATTTGTTAAATTACTTTATTTAAATGATAAGGCTCCTTTGTTTAGTGAGAGGGAAAGATAAAAAACATAAATATAGAAAATTTAAATATAGAAAATATGTACATACACTGTATTAAATATTAATCTTATAACCAAATAGAATAGAATTAAATAGTCTTTTATTTATCCCACAATGGGGAAATCGCATTGTTTCAGTAGCAAAACCGTGAAAAAATATAAATATGAATATAAATATTGGATACATTTAAAGGGAAAAGATGTGTCAGTATATACCTGAAATACCAATGACCTGTATATTCAGTTTTCTTATATATAGTATAAATAGTATAAATCTGACAAATATTAAAAATAGAATGTTCTACTTTGGTGTTTTACTGTCTTTCACTCAAAAAAAGGAGACAAAAATAGAAGTTGTATTTAATTTAGACGGGTTCAGAATGACCTTTACTTTGAAGGAAACCAGCTTTCGGTTCCGGGATGGTGGGGCCGCGATGGCCGCCAGGTAGCGCCGAGTCCATGGCGGTTCCAGCGGAACAGGCGCAGCTTCTCCTTTGAATCCAGGTCATATTCGGCCGCGGGGGTGAAGCCGAGTTCGCGGGTCAAAGATGTCCGTGGCCGGGCTGAAGAAGCAGTTCCACAAAGCCAGTCAGGTACCGCCGCGTCACAACCACCCTGGTCGTGTGGGGGTGTTGGAAAGGCGACGGCTGCTTCTACCTGCTCTTTCAGTTCACTTTTCATCTGTTCGCCATTAAAAAAACAGCTTTTTTTGTTTTTCTTCGTCGTTTTGATCGATGTTTTATCGCGAGCATGCGCAGAACCACCGAGTGCTCGCGCTCGACATTGACAGAACACCTGTCGCTAACGACCCGCTAACGCGCGGGCTTCGTGTGTTCTCTCTCTTTTAGCATCTTTTTGTGACAAAACGCACATCTGACAGGTTTTAAATTTAAACAACCACAAAGATAATGTTTTAGAATATTTAGAACTATTTCTATAATACGTATTTACGAAACGTGCGATGATAAATATATGAATGTGCACTTTTTTTAGGGTTCATTCGGTTTTTTTTTGTTTTTTTTTTAAATCGCAGTGTATTTTTGCAGTTCTTAACTTTGTAAAGAAAATCAATTTACTGACGATAACACAAGACTAAAGGAACATGTAGGGGATAAGTACAAAGTTCAAAATGCAGTAGATAATTAGCAGACACTGTTCTCTTTTGCGCTATTTACTTAGCAAGTCTTATACTGACCCTCCACTTTTATGGCTCTTAATTCACTTTTTAAACGAACCACTGGTGAGCTGCTTGGGATTTTAGCATGAAAGCAAAGCTTTCAGTTTGTTCTGTGTGTAAACGTTTAAGTTTCTTGTGACGTTCTTCTGCCTGTCTGCGTGTATTCCAACAGAGGTCTGAAATAGGAAAAAAAAAACCCAATGGAAAATGTGGAAAAATATTTGTTTTCACTGTTTGATTTTTTCAAAACATAAAATAAATGTATTGATTTGGTTTAGGTCTGGAAAACATGTTGAATTTTAAAATTTCATGTGTAGGAGCCCTGTCCCAAAGAAATAAGTAGTCAAGACTAACAGGTTTGCAACTTGTCTCTTGTCTCATCCATTTCTTTTTGGTTGCTTTCCCACTGACACTATCTAATCTTCCTCACTCTTTAGGCATTATTTCACAAATTTAGGTTATAATCCTAATATAAAAGACATTGCGTTGGAAACCAACATGATATGTCTAACCTGTGTGCCCTTTTATGAATTATTTTGTACCGAGCAGCAACTCCAACTGTTTTGATTATTGAACAGTTGTCTAGTTAGATAATTATTAAACAAGAGTCTGAAAGTGTTATCACCCTTATTGAGGGGCTCCAACAGGAATGTGAACTTTGTTCAGCAGATTAGCATTTACACCACCAGAGCCACTTAATCATAGCCAGGGCTCACATAAAGGTTTTTAATAATGTATCAGGGCACAAAACATCACAATTTCAGTAAATATTAGCTTCTTACTTTTCTGTGTGTGTTATGAAATTAATCTTTGATCAGTATGCTTATCACAACAGTCAATGATTTATATATAATAGCTATAGATTATGTATGAGTATGTTCCACATTAACCCTTTTAAAAAGCAGGGAAAAAAGATTTAGACATTAAAAGCTTAAATGTAATGTGTAGTCATTGTTTGTGTGTGCAGCTCCTCAGTGAGAAGATCAGTGGAGCAGAAGGGACCAGGTTGGAGGAAGACTTTGTGGAGATGGAGAGGGTAAGCACGTGGAAGTAACCTTTGTGAGTGCATTACCTCGCCTGTTGTGTTTAGCTAATGGCTAAAACCATGTTTGTTACACACTTGCTTTAGTCAAAGTCTTTATTTGTGTGTGTGTTTATGAATATATATACATTAAAAACAGTCAAGGAGGATTTGAAATCAACATTAAATCAACATTTAATGGGAATTTAATGGGAAACCAGCATTTAATGGGAAACAGGAATTTAATTGAATTTATTTAACATTTAATTTGCAACTCACACACACACGCACACTCATGCCCTGGAAACTAAAACACGCATAAAAATAATGTCTCACTTTATGGTTTTGGCACAGCAGAAAATAATAGACACAAATCTGTGGTGTTGTCCTTGTACTATGTCAGGAGCCCTTTTAAAGAGTTACAATATTTGCACAATAATACATGTACAGGCATAGACTGCACGTATATCAGATATTTGATATATTCCAGCTTTCATTTACTGGATCACTACAGTATTGACTGTACTGTTTCAAAACTTCAGTAAATGACTAAATCTTTCTGCACTGTATGTGTGCTTTTTTCAGAAAATTGATGTGACCAATAAATCAATTGTTGAGCTCCTATCTAAAACTATAGAATACCTCCAGCCAAATCCAGGTAAAACTGCTTTTGCCTAAAAAGACATTTCTTTCTTAGAGAACGTGTGTATATTTTCCTTCACCGTCAGTGTTGCCTTCCTCCGCAGCTTCTCGAGCCAAACTGAACATGCTGAACACTGTGTCAAGGATCCGAGGGCAGGTGAGGACCAACGGCTACCCTCAGGCCGAAGGACTGCTGGGAGACTGCATGCTACGCTACGGCCAGGAACTGGGAGAGGACTCTGTTTTTGGTACAAAGTTTTACCATCCCATAACACTTAGTTTACACAAAACTAAGTGCTTCCGGTTCTGTTCTCTAGGAGGCGCTCTCGTGGAGACGGGAGAGGGCTTGCGGCAGATGGCGGATGTGAAGGATGCTTTGGACGTCAGTGTCAAACAAAACTTTATTGACCCCCTGCAGAATCTGCAGGACAAAGAACTTAAAGAAATTACAGTATGTTTCTTTGTATTTTAATACCAAAAACGATGTTAATATTTTTAATTCCTAATACTCAGCTGTGCTTTAGGGACTTAGACCTTGTCAAGGGTTTGAATCCCGAAGGAAATCAGGATTCATTTTACAGCTTTTTACAAAACTCTGCATCTATGTTCATTAAAAACAGAAGTATTCCAACTGAAACATAAAATCTTGTTGCTCTCTGCTATCATTTGATTAACGTTCTATTTCCAGCACCATTTAAAGAAGCTGGAGGGTCGTCGGTTGGATTTCGACTACAAGAAGAAGCGGCAGGGTAAAATTCCAGGAGATGAGATCCAACAAGCTGCGGAGAAGTTGGAGGAGAGCAAAGCGCTGGCTGAGAGGAGCATGTTTAACTTTTTGGAGAGTGATGTAAGTGTAAGGGCATGATCGAAAACCAACAACAGAATATTTCCCATCAAAAACAGACGTGAAGACTTTAAAAAAGTAACTAAAAGGCTAAAAGCTCACTGTTTTATTTCTGTGTTGTTGGACTGGGGCCTCCAGATGGAGCAGGTGAGCCAGCTAGCCTCGCTAATTGAGGCAGCTAAAGAGTACCATCGTCAGTCGTGTAAAATCCTGGAGGAGCTATTCGGAAAGCTGCAGAAGAGGTGAGAAAGAGGGGCAGCGTTCCACTGATTCGGGTAGCAGCTCCTCGATTTGCTCTTTGACCACGAAGCTGCATCAAAATGTAGATTTTTATCCAGTTGTCAAAAAACGATGGATAGATGCAAATTTTACGGACACGAATGGAAGTTGTGTTTTAGTCCCAAATTCCGTTTGTTTTCACTTTTAGGATCTCCTCCGCCAGCTTTCACCCAAGGAAGGAGTTCAAACCAAAGTCCATCAGAGAGGCCATGACTGTCTTTGACAACAGCCCGCACGATAGCCCGTCTCGTAGCGCCTCCATGAAATCCTCCGGTCCAGGTAACACGAGTCTGTCGCACGTTTGGATTTCCTCTATTTTCATGCTCTCACTGTGTTTCTTTTTGTTCTGTTTTCTCTCCCAGATGTACAGATCAACCACACAGTCAGCATAGGAAGTAGGTGTACAATCTTAGCTAACTGAAATGTGGAGTTTTTCTGCCTTTTTCTGTTTTGTTAGACATGAATGAAAGTGCACCACCTTTGGCTTCAGGATGTTTTTTGTTCCGACAGCGTCTGAGGTGTTGGACCAGCCGTGCTGCCGCTCCCTCTACGACTTTGAGCCAGAGAACGAAGGCGAGCTTGGATTTAAGGAGGGCGACGTCATCATCCTGACCAATCAGATCGACGAGAACTGGTACGAGGGCATGATCCACGGCAGGGCCGGCTTTCTTCCCCATCAGCTATGTGGAGGTCATGGTCCCTCTGCCCCAGTGAAAACCCGCACTCTCGCGGTCCCAACACTTCCGAGGGATCCCCAGGATCCGGATTTCTGTATAAAGAGATCGACCTTTTAGCCAAGCCATTGGAAACTGACGCCATTGAGAGCCTGATCCAGAACAAGGAGGGCACTCACTTCCAGATAAGGGTGTGATGCTGTGTGTTCTTAAATCGTGTCACTCGTTTCTATAGCTGATGCTGTCGGAACGACCTCACCTCTCACATTAGACCAGGTGTAAGCTTATCACCTTTGAACTTTTCTATCACACGACTGAAGAGATTTTAAGAAAAATATCAGGTTATTCATAATGTATCAGAACTGATTGTTTAAATACACTGAATTAGTTTTTAGCCTGTGGGTTTTTATCTGTTTTGAAAGCAGTTTACATCCCTTAAGTGTTTCACTGGTACAGATCTTACATTTCAAAGCACTCGGTGTTGTGACACACATTTATAGCCTTAGAGTGGAGACGTAAAACAGCCTTTACTGCAAACCGGGATCGTTTTAATGGTGCTTTGGGAGGCACCAGCAGTGTCTGGACTTTAGGATTGGCTCATTTTTGCCAAGTCCCAGTAGGAAAAACCACCGTTAAACCTCTCTTTCTGTCTCGATTCAGCATCTTTCCGGCTGCTGGGGGTGCGTTGTTTTTGTTGTCGTGGTTCTTGTGTTTACTTGTTGGTCATTGTTGGGCGACACAAGAACGTTGATTTATTTCAGGAATTTCATTCAGAAAAATGAAAATGTGTTTTTAGGGTTATTCGTCACACACAGATTGGGGATCTTTGCAGTTATTTATTTGAATTTTAAAGATTATGACCATCGTGGTCTCGACTCAACTGAAAAGAAATTGATCCCAAATTGGTGAAAATCCAAGTGTGTTTATTTTTTTTTTTGTCTTTCCAATGTTTGGAACATGTGCCAGTGTTTGTGTTTACACCAACCCTCCTGGGTGAACGTCTTGTTATCACGCTGGGGTCATGACGTTTGCAAACTAGACCTTTATAAATGAACGTGCACCTTCGTTTGCTGCCAATTACCTCGTGCACAAATGAGTCGCAGCCTTTAGCAGTTATTGGGGGAATTTCTCACATCTATAACTGATCTCGTCGTAGATTATAAATGATTAAAGCGTAAACTGTGTGTGAAGGACTCGGACGCTAAGAGTTATTTAGTGCTGAGTCAGCAGAGTCCTCCAAAGTCCCCCCATTTTAGAAGTTCATGATTCCAGGGCTCATTTAACCTCGTGTCTGTCGATGAAATCACACTTTTTACTCCATCTTCGCGGCTCACGATAAGCCTCAGTTTTTGTATTTTATTTTATTTTCGTTGTGTTATTGCTGTTATTATTGTTGGTATCGGTAATAATGATAATGATACGATACAGCACAGATGGTAAATAAGCCTTTTCTATGCCTAATTTCCCTAGCACTTTTGCCTTCCTTGTCTCCTTTAATTTAAGCAAAAAAGTTTTCTATAGAGGCTACAAATGCAAATAAACCTGTGATTAAACATGTTGGATAAAACCAGACGTTTGTGTTTCTCTGAGGTTAGTTTAGTTGGCGTTTAAAATCTCACATTTTATCTGGCAAACACCCGACCGTGGAGCCATTTTGGGGCTGTGGTGGCTTTTGTTGTTGCCTTCGCTGATAGACGGCAACTGTGACGGCAAATATAATGCTATATTTTAAAAACAAACGACTTTTAAAACACTGACCTTTACTACCAAATCATTTTATGCTCTGAAGATGTAAATATGGGCGCGCGAATGTTGGATTCTATCAGTTTCATCCCAACCTTTTTTTTTTTTTTGAGGCTACGTATATTAAAACAAAGGTCGTCCACGGTGAATCAGAGATTAGTGGTTACAGAGAAAAAACACATTAGAAAAAGATTTAACTGAGATGAGCAGCTGTACACAACAATAAAAACACCACCTGAGTGGGTGTGTTCTTCAACACCTTTCACTGATCAGAAATAGTTGATTTGTGAAGTTTTATTTCTTAGTGTTGTGTTGATAAAAATAGCAACAGTATTATCATTTAATTATCTGTTAATTCAACAACAAACTGGAGAAATCCTGAAGACCCCCTAAAGACATGATAAATAGACCTTATAAAACAGAATCAATATTACTGACATAGTTATTTGATTAGAACAATCGATTGATTTTAAATTTTGTTGATTATTTGTTTTTTATTTGTTGTACAAAAAGTGCTGGTGATATATAAAAGTGACAAAAACCAAAATGCAGCACTTTCCACCAGATTCTTAACTGGTAAATTAAATTTCCACTCAGACTATGGTCCAACTGGTGGGATTGAGCCCGTTTTTCTCTGTGAAGAGCTGAATCGTTTCAGGTGTGTTGAGTTCATTTAGTGTGTGTGTGTGTGTGTGTGTGTGTGTGTGTGTGAGCTCAGATCCAGACTTCTGCGCTGCTCTGCTTGAACCCTCTCAGCTCCTTGTGTTTCCTCTCTCCTTTGACCTTTCCGCACCCTCGGGTGCCGCCACAGTTGACCACGCAGCCCCACTCCGGTTTGTGGCCCATCGCCACGTCCAAAGTGGGCGGAGGGGCGGTGCCGTTCATACCCGAAGACTTGGGCGAAGGGCTGACCGGAGGGATGGTCTGGTATCCGCGTCCTATCCCCGCGCAGGCCTGCCAGGGCGCCTCGTCCTCCTTCAGCCGCACCGCCTGCCTGATCTTCTTCCAGCCCAGGTGATTGAGTTCCAGCAGGTTGAGGAAGATACAGAAGACGCCAACACAAAACATGAAGATCAGGAATATGGTCTTCTCCGTGGGCCTGGAGACGTAGCAGTCCACGGGCTGGTTGCAGGGCGAGGAGGTACACAAAAAGCGGACAGGCACCTGCAATCCGAACAGTTTCCACTGGGCGGCGACAAATCCCACCTCCAGAGCTGCGCGTAGACACACGTGGAAGATGTAGCATTTGGACAGAACTCCTCCAGAGACCGCCAGACCCTCCGAGCTTCCGTCTTTAAAGGTGTAAGCTTGGATGGGCCTGGAGGTCGCCGGGTCTCCGTTTCGCAAACTACGGGCGGCGACGCCGTCTAAAATGTCCACCAGGCTGTGGCCGAGGTGCTTGTGGGAGAGGACGGAGCAGCTGTCCGAGCTGCAGCTTGGAGGGTACACCTCCCGGTCGCCACCTGCCTTCCCCGCCTCCTTTCCCAGGACCTCCTTTGCCGCTTGGCCGACGTCTTGGCCGAGCGGCTGGCCAGCGCCGCGTGGGTGCCTTTGAGCAGCGCTGTGGACCTTGGACAGGTTGTGCCACGTGTAGATGATGAAGCAGAGCGACGGCGTGGACACGCTGATGATGTGGAACACCCAGAAGCGCGGCTGCGAGATGGGCGCAAAGGCGTCGTAGCAGACGGTCGAGCACCCCGGCTGCAGCGTGTTGCACACAAACATCTCCTGTTCGTCCGTGTACACGTCCTCCGTTGCCACAGCAACTACCAGCAGCCTAAAGATGACCATCACAGTCAGCCACAGGCGGCCAATCATGGTGGAGTGCTGATGGACGGCATCCAGGAGGCGTTTCAGCAGGGTCCATTCCGTCATGGTGTCTCCAGGAGACAATTTATCTGGAGCCGAGCAGCTGGAACCAGAGTTATCCAGATGTCTTCTTCACTCCTCTTTCCATAGGGGAACTTTAGCCTGTCTTGATCCTGTCCTATCTTGGAGAAGCTTGTTTCCGATCCGGCCAAGTTCTCCGCTCTTCTAGACTTTTCTTCCTCAGCCGACCTCCTGGTCCCTGGTCCCTGGTCCCTGTGGCCCGAGCGTCCTCCTCTCTCCAGCAGCCCGGCTGTCTCGCCTGCTGCGGAGTCATGGAGGCAGCCGCCCCGTCTTTCACAGATAAGGATGTCCACTTGACACGAGCCACTCACTCTGCTCACTCCTCTCTTGTCTTCTGTGGCCATTTTAAAGTCACGGGCCTCCATCTGCTCTTTTTTAGTGCCTGCTGATAGCGCGCGCTCAGCTGATTAGTCTCCTCCAAGCTAACAGACGCTTCCTTTCATGGTGGAAATAGAATCTTAAATGGTGTCCGGAAAAGAAAGACAGTCCACCTGTTACTTTGAAATGTGTTCTGAAGAATATTTTCTCAATTTAAATATGCTCAGCTAATGATTTTTGGCTCCTCCTCTCCTGATCCAGATTAGGAATAAGACGTTTAGCTAATAGCTTTGTTTGGCTTGTGTTGACCCAAATGGGTCTGTCACAAGATAAACTGCAAGAGTAGAAAACAGTCCTTCTGGAGGGTTTAATTCTGTTTGTAGTCTGCAGGAGAGACGCTGCGCTACAGGTTGCACATTTGTTAGAGCCTTTTTCAGCGTTGCTGTCTGGGTTGTTGGACAGATCAGCTAGGTTACAGAGCCACGCGCTGCTTTGTCAACTTATTGGCCAAGCAATCTCCAAAAAATATAAAGATGGAAAAGGTGATGTGTTTTGAGGTTAGTTACACGTCAAAAAATAAATTTCAGTCGTTAACCGCCCTCAACAGTGGCGCGACAGCGACACCCAGTGGTTAGTCGGTCAACAACATCCTGGGCTGCGCCCAGTGATCAGTTTTATTCTTATATATTCAAAGATTAAAATACTCTCTTAACATCTAAGATTGACGAGCTGGATGGCTTGAAAATGTGACAAAATATCAAAATGTGACAAATAATCTTGAAGACTCCTGAAATCATAAAATAATTAAAAGAAAAAACAAACTCAATGACAGTATGCCAAGTAATTTTCATTTATTCAAATTTAAATAAAAAAGGTGGCTCAAGAAGGAAAGTTAAGGCAAAGCTTTGAAAGTAGAGGCGAAAATGAGCATTTGTTCCAACTATGCATTTAGATTTCTACAAAAATGGTTGTGATGGAAACATTTTAATTTTGTGTCACATCCCATAACTTGGGAGGTTTTAACCTCCCCCAAGATGAACGTCTACAGACCTAATAAACTTTATTTTACACACGCACACGCTTAAAACAAAAGGTGCAGGTTTTCCCAGATGGAAGAACAGATCACATGACGGCACAGCTTGCTTCTTTAGATAGGTCCTGAAAGAAAACACACCTGGATTCAGTTCATTTGTCCGTCACAAACCCCAAGACGTGTTAAAAAGTTCACTTTTGTGCAGCCGATTAGCAGCAAAGCAATAAATTCTGTTGTTAGTTAAGCATTGCACATAATGGAAGCTTCCAAAGATGAAAGCGCCGATAACTAGTACCTAATACTTGTGTGCTAAGTGTTTGCCATGCAGGCTAGCAACAGAGGACAGAGCGAACAAAGAGCCAAACCAGCAGAAGCTCCAAAGAACCTACTGGAGGGGACGTTTCTGCTCCCATCAACAGATAGAACAACACTTTCTCTTTTTTCTGGGCTTTGAAATTGACACGGGAAAAAAAAAAAAAAAGGACATCAATGATTAAAGAACGTCTGAACGCGTCTGTCTGACATGTCATTTTCTGGACGAGGTTCTGTTGAGGTGCTCACACATGATCCCGTCCAACTTTTGGGTTCTGGTGCAGATATTCATCATGCTTTTGGACTATAAATCGCATTTCTTTCATGGTGTGGTCAGGGTGGAAACCATACTTTTAATAATTTGAAATAAATAGTCTACAGTAATTTCACGTGTTTTCACACCAACAAGCGCGCAAGAGCACTCTGCTTTATTACCGGTGACTTCTAAAAACATCCAAGACTGAACAGAAATGCCCCTAAAAGTAAACCGGATTCTACAGATTACTGCTGCACGTGGTGAAATATGCAGCCAAAAAGATAAAAATAAGAGGGAGTGGCGCCTCCTCTACCTCCGGTGCTGCCCGACCTGTTCAAAAGCGACACCAAGGATGACGAGATCAACAGATTGAGTGATTCGAAGCAAGATGGTGACTTTGTCAGCATGTCATATAACTGGTATAACCGGTAACGTTCCGCTAACTAACGGACACGTTTTTGGGTACATTGTTGGTGCCTCATGTAGCAGAATAACCATCAGTGTGTTTCGTACACCTATTCAGCCTTTTCTCTGTTCTATTGTTCCTATAACTTGACTTTCACAATGAAATGTCTCTCAGGTTTTGTAAAATAAAAAAAAATTAAATTAAAACAAGAAAAGCAGCTAACAGCCCAGTGCGACTTATATACACCTTTCTCCTGAATGAGGCATTTTTTTTGACTGATGCGAATTATATTTATCCATAAATTACAGTATGTGTGAAAATACCCCACTTAAACATTCTAATCATACATACATGATTTGTGTTTTTAGGAGTCAAAACTGTTTGAGCCTCATGGGACAAACCACACTGCTGTGATAAATCTCATCTTTTGAGAACAAGTTAACAATCCTGTGACAAAAAGGAAAAAAAAAAAAAGCATTCCTTTCCAACTTTCTGCATTCATTCCTCTACAATCGCTCCGGTTACCTTCCTCTGAAAGTGCTGGATGGCGCTGCCTGCGACTACATCTTCATCAAACTCCAGCTCCAGCTCCTCGTCCGCGCGGCTCTGCAGGCACACTCTGCGCTCGGCCATCTCCTGGTGAGACGATCAGTCGGTCAGGTCAGGCAGCCATGAACGCGACGCGTCCGAAAAAAAAAAAAAATTCACTCCCACTGTGCAAACCAAAGATTCCGAACCAGGTCAGCCAGTAACGGCTGTACTGGGCCGACCGGTCTCGACCTTTGCTTGGTTTCCTCTCATCCGGACTGGGGTGAGATCATGTGATCGCGGGCCTGAACTCCCTCCATCTCCATTACCTCTCTGTTGGGGTTCAGGAGGCTCACTCTGACGTCAGTGACGGGGCCCCAGCTTCTGTGGCTCTGCAGGATGAGGTCCCCGGAATCAGCTTCAGCCTCCGCAGCCGCCGCCCAGATCTGACGCAAGATTTGCACCAGTGTTCAAACTGCATTCGGAGTGTGTGTGTGTGTGTGTGTGTGTGTGTGTGTGTGTGCGTGTGCGTGTGCGTGTGCGTGTGCGTGGTTGGTACTCACTGTGAGAGTCTGCCCAGCATCCAAGATGCAGGAGGAGGGAATGTGGAATGAGATGTCTCCAGAGTCGGAATACGACCTCCGCACCACCCAGCCACCTAGTGGCTGTTCCTGGAGATGCCCGAAGAAAATGATAAGAGTTTAGTTTAGGGCTGGGCACATTCTTAGCCTGAAGGGCCACATCGCACACACACCTGCTGCTAATATTAGACTTTATATTTTACTACTTATTACTACTGCTGCTGCTTCAAGTACTGCCCATTAAAACTCTTAACCCTACGATTACAGCCTGGGGGTTACTAAACACACACAGTTGGAACACTCAGAGTACTTTTAGTGTACTTTACCTCTTGTCGTACTTTAAGTTGGTGATACTGGGTAGAAGTAGCCTTAAGCTACCTGCACTTTATTTTAACTTAGAGATTAGGATTTGTCTAGTACTTTATTGTTGTCCACGTCCGCACATGGGACAGTGAGAAACGTCATCTCGATTCCTTTGTACATCAAGACCGTGTGAAGAAACTGACAAATAAAAATGACTCGACTTGATATTAGATATCAGATCGTGATAAACAGGCTGGCCCAACTAAAAGGAGCTAAGGTTAACTTAAAATTCATGCTTTGTGGACGATTGAGAAACTCTTTCAAAGAACCTGTAAAGTAGTCTTACAGATGGATGATGAGGCTCCAAAAGATGTTTGGCCCCACCTTCTTGAGGACATGCTAGCATGCTAGATGATGGGGGGGCGGGGTCTGAACCCTTTTTCTAACCAATCAAGCTCTTTGGCCGGATTAATTAGTCAACCGGGCCACATGTGGCCCCCGGGCCTTAGTTTGCCCACCTCTTTTCTAGACAATCCCATCCAAAAGTAGGTTGGGTCAAACTTCATTGAAATCAAAACGCCGCCATTAAAAACACCAAACGATTCAAATCAACGCGGCGCTCGTGCCAGGATCTCACCACGTCAGAGTCGTTTTTAAGGCGGACGTATTTCCCGTTCACGTCCACTTCTGCCACACTCACGCAGCCTTTTTGTGAGGAGCAGGTGGACAGCTTGCAGGCGGGAGAGCTCCCCGAGGCGCTTTCCCGTTTCCGTTTCTTCCCCCGGATTCTGCAGCCGCCGCGTTCGTGGGTGCGAGCGACGGCGGCTGGCTGCGACGGGCTCGGCGACAAATGTAATCTACGAGGAAGGAGGGGGGAAAGACGGAGGGATGAGCAAGCTGAGAGCGAAGGCAGAGAGCTCGGCTGACCCACCTCTGCTCCTCCACCTCCAGCATCTTCCTGTAGGCGTTGATCTCCATGTCCAGGGCCACCTTAACGTCCAGCAGGCTCTCGTAGTCCTCCAACTGGCTCAGCATCTGGCTCCTCATCTTCAGCAGCTCCTCGTCCTTCAGGCGGAGCTTCTGCTGCCAAACGTCTCGCTCTCGGTCCACGGTCCTCTGCAGGTCCTGGAAATGAGCCTCCAGCACCATTTTCTAGAGGCGAAAACAGTCCGTTCAGGAAAAGAGGGAGGGCTAAAGGGTTTGGGATGAGAGTCGTGGACCGCGCTCACGTCGTTCTGGGACTGCTTCAGCTGAGCGCTGAGGGTCTCCACCCGCAGCTTGACGGCCTCCAGCTCCTCTCGGGTGGCCGAGGCGGTGCCCTTTTTCTCCAACGCGGCTTTCTCGGCAGTCTGCAGCTGCGGGGTGAAGAGATGGCACGAAAAAAAAGAAGCAAAAAGCGAAACAAAGAAGAACGAGAGGGTTAAGGACGTTAAAAAAAGGGGCATCTCAAACCTGGGAACTAACCCAAACTAAATCCAGACAGACAGAAGTTTGAGGACTGATAAAATTGTTCAAAAAAAGCAAAAAAGTTGAATGGGCGAGCAAGAAAACAGGCAGTGCACAGGAATAAAACGGTTAGTAAAATTAACTTTGGAATTCATAAAGGGCTAATCTGCCCGCTCGGATCTGTAAGCTGATGCTGCCGCAGAGTTAAAAATAAACCAATGAGTCCTCAGTCAAACCTGCAGGACAACTCGGCCTTCGCCCGCGTGCACACGGAAAACTGGAACATTCCGCAGATAGTTTCATTTAAATTGAACTTCCTGATTATGATTCACGGCTACATAACAAAAAAACTGATATTTGCCCAGAGGATCTTTATCTCCGCCAAGATAATTGTGTGGAACAATATTTGAACTAATAATTGAATTAATTCGTATTTGGTATGCTAACTAGCTCGCTAGCAAGACAGACGGATCTGGCCAATTCCGTCGGAGCGGGCGGCTGTAAAGGAGCTTGAAGGCCTCGTGGGTGCTGCACCCGTAGAGCTGAAGGTCCTGTGCATCTCCTCTTTGTACTCCTGCAGCTGGCACTCGTGGTCCTTGCTGGGTGCTGCATCACTTCCGCCAGCTTACTCTCGAACTCTGCGCTGGCGCCCCGAGTCCACCTCCACCAGGCGGCTCTCGTGGCGGCTCCGGAACTCCAAGATCTCCTAAACGCGACACAAAGACATCAGGCCATTTTTTTGCGTTTCTTCCCAGCGAGATCTTCCCCCCCCCGCACCCCCGCGGAGTGTCGGACCTGCTCGCTGATGTTCCTCTCCAGGTCCAGCTGTTCTTTCATTGTTTGGACCTGGTTCTCCATCTCCACCCTCCTCAGGATCTCAGACGTCAGCTGGTTCTTTGCATCCGACAGAACCCCCTTCACCTGCAGCGACACGCAAAGGTCTATTCAAAAAAAGCAGCGTGAAAACCAGGGTGGATGGCCGTGGCGCCCTCAAACGTACGTTCTCCAGCTGGTTCTGGACGTCGGCGAAGGCGTCGGCGAGGCTCCTCTTCTCCGACAGAAGTTTGCTGTGTTCGGCCTCTTTGGAGATGAGCGCCGACTCCGTGCTCCTCCACTGGGCCAGCGCGTTGGCCAAATCGCCCTCCTTCTTGTGGCACCTGAAGAACAGCAGCGTTTGGTGTAACGCAACCAAACCCCCCATTCAGGCACATCTAAACTCAAATAACCACCAGGAAACCTGCCACCGGACTTTATTTTAGGATCTCACGGGACCGGATCACCCCGACAGATCAACTTCCCTGGTGGATTCCACAGTCTCCCACAGAAACTGCAGATCTTCCAAGCGTCAGGTCTCCTAGTGGGACCAGCTCCAAGAAACATACACGCATCTTTTTCAATTCTTCCCTTTTTGTACTGTTCTTTCCTTCCCATACATCCCTGAAAGGTTTCAGCCGATCCTGCATCTTTATCCTTCACGACGTTGGATATTTTAGCGGCTACTCCGCCATCTGCGCAACTAGGGTCAGTTTTAGTATATAATGTAGTACATGATGTCATTTTGGGGAAGGAAAAGACTAAATGCAGCCTAAATGGGAGTGTGGTTTTTCAAGACACGCCACCTGACTTGAAGGGATTTGTTCTCCTCGCACAGGTTTCCGCAGTCGATCTGCAGCCGGGCCTTCTCTCCGGCCACCGCGTCCAGCGAGCTCCGGACGTCGGCCAGCTCCTCCTCGTACAGCCGCCGCACTTTGCTCATTTCCCGGCTCTTGGATTCGTCTTTCTCCTCCAGCTGCAGCAGGATGGACGAGCGCTCGCTCTCCAGCTCCTGCACCCGCTGGATGTAGTTGGCCAGGCGGTCGTTGAGGTGCCGGAGGTCATCTTTTTCCTGGGTGCGGGTTTGGCAGGTGGGGCTGATGCCGGACGTGTGCAGGCCGGCGGCCGCGCACCGGCGGCTGGACGAGCGGCTGGAGCGCACGCTGGCGGCGGCGGCGGCGGCGGGCGTGGAGGTGGCGGAGGCCATGGCGGCTCTTCCGATGTCCAGCGGGGACAAAACGCGACGAAACGAGGCGGCTGCCTCCAGAAGTTACGGCTGTCCGCAGCTCTGATTGGACCAATCAGCGTCCGAGGACTCGACGCTCGTCGCTCGCACGCTGACAGCGCGTGAACCTTCACAGCTGATCTTCATCAGGTTTGACGAGCTGAACTCGCGTCTTTACCGACGTACTCGTTTCCGGGAGATTTTTTTTGTAGTTCCAAAATAAATATCTTGAAATTTCACTTTCCAATAACAAAATTATAACGTTCCAGAACATTATAGTCAATACCTCGATAAAGACTTGTAAACTACTAAATAAAGAAATACAATCATTAATATTACTCTGTTAAAATCCATGTGTTGCTGCGATTCCTTTAATTGGAAATTGGAAAATCATCCCGTTTTATTTACTAAGTTATCAGACCGAGTTATCGTGTAACAAATATGACGGGTGTCTTTGAAAACATTGCAACCTAGTGAATCTAGTGTTTACGGCAAGGGTTAAAAACAAACAAACAAACAAACAAACAAACAAACCAAACTATTCAAAACAAAACAATTCAAAGGTTGTTTTTTTTGGTTCACTGTGTGCAAGTAAATTTAGGGTTAAGTTCTTAAAAATATTTGCTTCCTTTCCAGAAAACTTCTTCAGTTCTGAAAAAAAAATAAAAATAAAATTGGAAAATAAAGCCCTTGTGAACCATTAGCCTGCTAACGGGTGGGTGATCTTTAGCAGGGTTGGCCTACGAAACCAATCACCCTGCTGAATCTGCTGACTCTGCTGAAGAAGCCTTTTCCCTAAATGTGAAACAAAACAAAAACAGAACACAACAAAACTAAACAAACCAAAACAAACCAAAACAAAACAAAACAAAACAAAACAAAACAAAACAAAACAAAACAAAACAAAACAAAACAAAACAAAACAAAACAAAACAAAACAAAACAAAACAAACTTTACTTTAAAACTCGCACCAGGAAGAACTTCCGGTTTTTGCCTGTTTTTAGTGTAACTTGACAGTAAGTGCAGATTCCACAGGTCAGCTGACAGAGATGATTAAACGCGTGCTTGTTTCACTCATCACAAGATTTAATCTAAGCAGTTTGTTTTTGCATTTCTCTTGTATATGTGTATAAAATATCAACACTTTTATGCACGTGACGTAAAAAATGGATAACGCTGATAATCTGTGCACAAATTAAAGATCTCTTTTATTATTTGCGCTTTCGGAATAAATGTTTGCTGGATAGTCAGGTTTGGACTTTAAACTATAAGACAGCCACACCCCTTGCAAAAGAATTTGACATGATTCAAAGATAATTTCAACATGTCTTCTCAAAAAAGGTGAAGTCTTTTGAACTTTGAGAATCACCAGTCTTTAAACTGACTAAAACTAAAACTGCTTTCGCTCGCTTTTTCGGTTTTATTACTGCAATGAAGCAAACGTTTAAACACAAATAATTATGTCACTGATAAAGAACTTTAAAAAGTTGAAAGTGCACAAGTTCAAGCGACACGTGAATTGTAATATTTGTCCATTTGGTGAAGCATGATCGATTTTTATCATTAATATAACTGCTGAACTCCATAGCTCTAAAACGCGTTAGCCTGAGTACTATTTTTTCCGACACATTGAGAACGCAACACCAAGTTATCAAGTGGGCGTGGTTTGGGAGTCCCATTCACTTCCGGGTAAACAACGTGAGTGGGTTCTGTGTGGAAAGTATAAACTTATTCTCTTTTCTTACAGCATTTACTCATGCGCAGCCGCTCACTAAATGCAATCGATGGTTTCTACAGCTCGAATGAAGCTTTTTGTTCTATTCCTCTTTAGCTAATTTTGTTAGCACACAGCAGATGTCTTGCGCGTTTGTAGATGGATGTTTTGTGTGACAGAACAGTCGCAGTTTCATTTCAGCTTGTTGAGGATGAGCTTGTTACCTGTATGCGTGAGTGGTCTGGTTTATACTTCAGGATCTCACGATGACACTCACCAGCATGGAGAAAATCATCGCCCTGCAGAAAAACACCGCAAACATCCGAAATCTGTGTATTCTGGCACATGTGGACCACGGTCAGTGTCCGGCTCGCCCACTGTTGCAGCACATCAAAACTGTGACTACACAGCTTAAAGTTTTCCTTTATACACTTTCAGGAGGATTTTCCTTTTTCATTTAGGCAGTTCTGATGGATCAGTTCAATAATGCACAGCAATAACCAGAAAATCAGCTTTGGAAACTTGGATTCGAGAAGAAAAATCATTTATCATTAAGAAAGATGTCGTAAAATAATATCTTTTCTTCCTGTTTAAAGGCAAAACAACGCTGGCTGACTGTTTAGTCGCGAGCAATGGTATCATATCGAGCAGGCTGGCCGGGAAGGTAATGCAGTGCTTCCAGACGGGACACGTACGAGCTTTGTGTTGAAGCTGTTTTGGGTTCATTGGCTTCTCTGTGTTGTCGTCAGCTGAGATATCTGGACAGCAGGGAGGATGAACAGATCCGGGGAATCACCATGAAGTCCAGCGCCATTTCTCTGCATTACAGACACGGTAAAGCTGGGCTCCTCAACCTTTTGACCTATGGGCCCATTTTCCCAGTACAAAGTGGCCCTCGTTTAAACGTTAACATTTTCAGTTCAGTTGATCCGAGTCTTGCTTTGATTTATATTCAGTAACTAAATGTGACTAAATGTGATCATCCTAAAGACATTTCGTTATAGATTTGGGGTTCAAGTAGGCCTGCACAATCAACAAAACTGAACAAGGAAGCAAATTTAACAAATCAAGTAAACACAAGAACAAATGTAAATTCTGAAGTCAGCATTATTAACAAAATGAAGAGAATTTCTGATGAATACAATTCTGTATTAAAAGAAAATATATGTAAAATAATGTTTCAGAATAAATAAACTGTAAATCCAAATTAAAATTGAAAATATTGTCTCAAAACCTGCTGATGAATTTGACAATTTAGCAGTGTTCATCGTCGCTGTACAAAAAGGACCCTACAGGAAGTGACAACGTTAGATGACGCGACGTTAAAAGCGTCCTGCATCAAATTTGAAATTCTTTCAGGGAAAACAAATTAGGAATGAAACAACTTTGCAAGAGCAAAAAGCTTTTAAAGGAAACAACCGTGTCTCTCACTTATTATTATTTTTTTTAATATTTTTAAAACTTTATTCTCGAAATTTCCCGTTTTACACTCAGTGTGATTGCACATTGCTTCCAGGCTTTGTAGGATTCTGCTCAGCAGGATCTCTGATTAGGTTTGTCTGCTGTGTCCAGGAGACGAGGAGTACCTGCTGAACCTCATCGACTCCCCCGGACATGTGGACTTCTCCTCTGAAGTGTCCACAGCTGTGAGGCTGTGTGATGGTGCCATTGTGGTGGTCGATGCTGTGGAGGGAGTGTGTCCACAGGTGAGCGTCACTTCCTGGGTTTTTTTTTCCCACAACATCCGTCTGGTCTACTGTAGAACACAGATACTGAGGTAATGCAAGAGGACCGCTTTAATTGAAATAATGCAAATATTCTAGTAAAACAGTGATTGTCTGAGTGTATTTCAGAGGTGGGCAAGCTAAGGCCCGGGGGCCACATGTGGCCCGATAAACTAATCTGGCAGGACAGTCACAGTAATTTCTTTAAAGAGCAAATAAGGAAGTTGTGAGCTTGATTTGTTAAAAAGGTTCAGATTCTTCCCTTTACCTGGCATGCTAACATG
>CAAE01007762.1:5916-24860 GCA_000180735.1 Tetraodon nigroviridis | reverse complement strand
ATTCTTCTATTGTTGGATTTATCTGTCACATCTCAACGGCCAGTCCCTGAAAACCCTGTCTGACAGTAAACGGGTCCGTAGCGCAAAAAAAGGCTGAGGACCGCTGATTTAAACCATGTATGTGCTTTTGCACAGATGTGCTCCAACTGTGCACTTTGTGTGGGTGTTTCTTGAATATCAGCGTCTCGCCCCAGTGAGTCAGTGCAGACGGAGAAAGTACCCATAGCCGGAAGCGTCGGTCTCAAATCAGCCTTTCGTTTTCAGATCCACATCGTTGCAACTGGGAAGACGAATAAACCCACATGACTTGAAATCATTATTTCGCCACAAAGTCAGCCTCAGTTCTCTTGCCTGTGATACCAGACTGGTCAGGCTGCTGTCTTAATGGTCTGAACTTGTGACTTCCCCCCAAAAAACCACACCATAGATCATTAAAGTTAGCTCTGAAAAATAGGAGACAATAAACGAAACAGTTTCTGTATGCTGGTGTTGCAAAATTACAACCTCGGTTAGTTGAGGTTGCACAAAATTGTGCATTCTAGAAGTTCTAGTATCCTAACTATCACTGTCGTACCAAGCTTCTTTCATGAGACTGCAAAGAGAGATGGAACATAAGGGTCAGGGAGCATTGGTGGTACACCATTTTTTCACAGTGCATTAAGGAAAATATACACTATCCTCCAGTGAGCCTCGCTTACGGCCCCTAGAAAATGGTGTACACCTAAATAGTGCGCTACAAGAATGAATATTTGAAGTTTTTTTTCCTGGTTAGGCTTTGGGTCATATTGAATTTGTTTTTCATTCTCACAACAAAAATGATAATATTACTCACAGATACTAATTTTTCTTGTATAAGCTTGGATGTAGCTGTCAGCTATGCAGCTCTTTGAGGGGTGTTGAGTTTTTCTTGCAGTGAAGAGAGGTATCTGCAGGGCTGGGCATTTACTGGGAGTGTGTGTGGGTGGATGAGTGGGAGTAAGCGCGAGACTGCTAGTGTTGCCTTGAGCGCTGATCATTTGTTCACTTACTACATCAGTGTGTAAATGAGAAGCAATAGCAGCAATCACATCCTTTTGTCGATTAATGAAAATAAACAAGTTGCTCAAGAGAGAAAAAAGGAACGTTCCTTTCAATGGGTTGACCTGGCAAAAACGATAGAGAAAAGAAAGCAAGTCAGGAAATAATGTGATAAATATGAGCTGAACCAGCCTACCAGTGTCCCTTTAGTCCCAAAAACATGCTTCAGTCTGTCCAGCAGAACCAGTATGGAAAACGGTCCATTGTTGTGACAGGATGTTTTGTATTGTAGTGTATTTTTAAAAAATCTTCCAATGTTTTCCACACAAATCTTTCAGTGGAGATTCATTTGCCCTCAGAGACAAACACAGCAAGTTAAGTCAAACCTGGCAGTTCTTCTCAAGTAATTATCACCACCGGTTTTAAAGAAATAGGTAAAATAT
Organism: Tetraodon nigroviridis; assembly: GCA_000180735.1. Classification (NCBI taxonomy): domain Eukaryota; kingdom Metazoa; phylum Chordata; class Actinopteri; order Tetraodontiformes; family Tetraodontidae; genus Tetraodon; species Tetraodon nigroviridis. The sequence goes on along the minus strand of CAAE01007762.1, from coordinate 23,400 downwards.
GGGAGGTAAAAAACCAGGTCCTGCTCAAAGATTCCTTCCAGTTTTCTTCCAGAGAAATTAGAGGGTTAGGAAATGTCCTCCAGAGGAGTGAAGAGATGTGAGCTGACCCAAGTCTGAGGACTCCAGGACCCAATACAGTGACCTCTGTTTAGTCCAAATTAGGAGGAAGGAAATTTGAGGTCAGGCAAACTTTATTATAGTTTGACTAACTGTTCTGTTCCCTCAGCAATCAAAATGTGTTTCATGCTTTGGAAAAAAAAAAAAAAGTCTAAACATGCAGTTGCAAAAACTGGGGAAGAGCAAAAGAATGAAACAGCTCAGAAAGAACACCAAAAAAAAATCAATCTTAAAGAGGGTTCCAAAATTCTCTTTACTGAAATCGAAAGACTGTGGTTCAATGTCTTCAGGTCCAGACAGCAGACAGTCTCATTCTGCAATGTTCTAAAATCAAGGACGGGAAGTATAATGATAATACGCCAATAACAGAGCAGCATTTAAATTACTGCTGTGTCAAAATACCATCCATTAAGTGATGATATATCACCGTTGTTTTGTTGTTTTATGGCATTCAAATGCCAGAATGTATATCATCATTATAAGCATTTCAGTACAGAGATACAGAATAAAATGAATCTGTTTTTACTTTCAAGCAGGATGTCGCTCTGTTGAACTCGTCTGAGGTTCAAAATCTGAGGCACAAAGCTTTATTTCATATTTATGAGCTGTCCATGTCCTCTTGCATATGGTGTTATAATGAAGCTGTAAGTATGCACCAATCATTCTTACAGGTGAAATAAAACAAGATGTGGAGAAGACCCGTAATAGATTCACGTCTGTGATGGATTGTCTGGAGGCAAAATTGCTCAAAAAGTTATAAATGGATTTTAGTTAGTTATTTATTTTAAAAAAAAAAAATAGGAAACGTTTACAATGGGCCAAAAAGGAAATTATTAGATTTTTGGGGCTGCTTTGGTTGGGGGGAAGGGGGGGGGGGGATTATTGATGTAGAATGAGATCGAGATTTTGGTAAACTCGTTTAACAGTAGCTAGCTTGTTGGAATCGCCAGCTTGTTATGTTAATTCTGCCTGTTTAGCCTCCCACAAAGGTTCTTTATGCTATTGTGTAGCTGAATAACTGTTCGTGTGTTACGTTACTATACCTGACGCCTATTCAGCCTGTTGTTCTATATTTTGTTGGCATTATAACTTGCCTTTCCGGAAGACATGTCTGTTCTTGGTCTCATTTCCCAAAAAAATGTGACTTAAACTCTTGAGCAACTTATAGTCTGAAAAAAAACAAAAACAGAAACGGTTGCTTAGCGTTAGTATTGGTGCTCAGAACCATCCACAGCACAGTCACGGGCAATCTTTCCATTGTGTTGTCCTTATCTCGCAATAATGGTTGTAGCATGTGCTTACCAGCGGATCATGTCCACTGTGGTGCCATTCTCCGGTCCATTAAGGTCCGATTTCCTCAATGGAAACATCACTCAGTCCATTTTCTGCCTGTATGTCGATAATGTAAAATCACTGCCAGCTTGCCTGAAGCGGTCGTCCATCTCTCCATCCATCTTCACCACTATCCTATTATCACATGCAGCTGGGCGGGCAGGCAGCCGCACCCGAAAACAGCCAGAAATGATGATCTCATGTTTAATACAGCTCTCTGGCCTATGGGTGGGGGGAGGTAGGGGGGTTGACTAATGTGATGTGGTTGAGGCCAGCTGTAGCACAACAATCAAGGTGTCAGTGTGCGGTAGTTGTGCAGGAATTAGAGTATTACAACTGCCTTTGGCGAGAGGCCGGGCACACACTCGCCAGCTCTTTGCAAAGCTGTCACATAGAGAAAAACAAGCGCCCACACCAGGACAATTCACACCTGCTAACCTCAGTGCTAAGGAAATGTCAAGTGAGCTTTATTGTCATTTTCAAACATATATAGCTGGTGCGATACATATTGAAAACGAAAGAACATTTCTCCAGGACTTGGTGCTACATAAAAGAACATAGTCAGCAGGGCTACATAAATTAGCCCTGAAACAAATAATCAGAACTCTCCAGTGGTTTGGAACTGTTCCGTCACAAATCCTGAAAAAAATAAAAATAGTAGTCAATGGTAAAGAAAGTGTAAATGGTATAGGGTTAGGGTTAGGGTTAGGGGTTAACCCACGTGTCCCTTGAATTAACATAGTTCAGCTGGGTTTGTATAAATGCCAGCATCCATTTTCATGTCTTTTCAAACAAACATGGACATTTGCAGTGATTATATACTGCTTAGGCTGCTGCCCCCGTGACCTGACCCTAGATCGGTGGAAGAAGTCAGATGGATGGACGGATGGATGGATGGTGTCCAGTGTTGGGTGCACATCTGCAAATCTATTGACTCCCCAGGATATAATAATCTATGGCCTATAATTATGTTACATTCCATTAAATTGGGAGGGTTTATTGTGGGATAGATCCACAATCGGGGCGGCGGCATGTCGGTTTCCTCTGTTCTTAACCTCTTTCTTCGCGTCAAACGTCGACTTTCGGCAGACTTGTAACCAGGTTCTCTCTTTTAACAGGGTCAAACTAATCTTGTTAGAATTTGGGCTTCTTGGCCTCAGTCAGGCTATTTGCTAATCAGCTTGACTGAGATAGCAGAAAGACAAGAGCACAAAGAACTGGGCTGTGGCTGCTGGAGGAGGAGGAGCGTCACAGATGCGCTGTGGTGCATTATGGGCCGGCAGCTCCAGCTGCCGTGGTCGCTGTGCTGCTTGGCTCACCCGGCGTCTGGATGGAAGCCAATCACAACGCCGGGTAGTGGTGGCACTTCAGTTCAGTGTGTCAGAGCGAAGAGGGGAGGGGGAGCAGACTGAATGAATGGAAGATAAGGGGGGAGCAGAAGGAAGTAGCAGATGGGGGGATTGAGATGACAGGAGGAGGTGGGAGAGGGAGGGACGGAGGGAGACGCTCCCAGCCCATACAGTAAAGCCTCTGTCCTTCCTTCAAGCACTGTAGGTCAATTACGCGACAAAAAAACAAGAAATATTTACCCAACCATTCCCTTTTTTCACACGTTGTGAGACACAGTTTTTGTATTTTTGCTACAAATATCCATGACAATAAAACCTCCGTAGGTCGGTGATCTACAGTGTGAGACCACAAAGAAACTGACTGACCAGGAAAGACATCACCGCGTCTGACGAGAACTGCTTGGTCAACCCGTCGGTCGTTATTGATCAGTGTCACCATTCCCAGCTCAACCCATCACGCAAGCAATCAATCACAAGTCATAATGCGGGTTTATGTGTCAGCGAGGTCACGCGATGACCCAGTGTGTGTCTGTCTGAAGCGCAACACAGCCAGCGCTAAGCCCTGTCTGTCAGGTTACAGCAGGACAGGCGTCCCTTCCTCTCATTAAAAGGCATACGGGTAATCGGCTGTAAGCAGTCGGCTAATGCTAAGACCCAACAACAAATATCAGCTGTGTGCGTTGCATCACCTCCTCCAGTTCCTCACCAGCTCCTCATTTACATTGTCATTGTGTTGCTGAAGTGAGGTGACAAAGCAGAGAGCTTGTGCTCTCAACTCTTTTTCATCTGAATCCCCCCTTTGTGTCCGCTCCCCCTCTCCCGCCATCACCCCCTCCAAAGGAGAAAGAAGCCCAGACGTCCATCCTGCAGACGTCTTCTCAGTGCAGATTCATGTTGTGGTGGAAGTGAACAACCAGTTTTGGTTCAGCAACAAACATAACACCATTAGAAGTTCTCGGTTATAGTTTCTGTCACGTTGAAGTACCAGTTTTGGAAAATGTTGAATTAAAACTGTTAAAACGCTCCTGAAATTTAGGATCAAAAAGTAAAAGAAAGTAAAGCCATGAAGATGAAAGATCAAAATAAAACCACCGATTACAAAGAACTGTTTAGAAAACAAAACAGAACGTTTATTTTTGTCGAGATTGAAATTATAGTTTTGTATTGAGGTTTTAAACCTGAACCAAGGACAGCACAGAGCGTTAAAAGACAAAAACCTGCTTTAGGGATTTATTTCTTTTAAGAATGTTCATAAAACTTGGAAAACTATTGTTTTTACTGAGAACTGAATAGAAAAGACAAAGTCATGTATTATAATATAGATTTATTTGCTCCAGTAACAAAAACACCGATCACTGAATTGGTATTTTCCATGGTTTTCTTTTATAAAGTTCAATAAGGTCAAGGTGGTACAGATATATCAAAACAAACAGCAAACGAGTACAATTTGTGTGTAGCTTATCTACTTTATTTATCCCACACTCTAAAAGTCATTTCTATTAGTTCCCCTGTCTTTTATGACTGAATTATAATAAATTTGTTGATCTACTGACTGGAACACACAAGTATGCGGCGTTAGTGTTAATATGTCCTTAGATCAAGCTCGGTGTAATTTGGTGACACTATGTTCTGTTTACAAATTACATACTCTATATGTGCTATTGACTAGTTTTTGTAAAACTAGTTAATACAAAAACTACAAAAGTTCTTATATGCTTTCTAGTGTTCCAGGTGTTTTTATTCAATTTAAAAGAGATAACCCTGAGTAACTGCTACATAGGCTACATGGTGATTTAAAATGCATAAATGAAAAAGCATACACAAACAAACAAATAAACCAAATACTAAATAAACACATAAATTGGATAGCAAAAACGTCTGGTTTATGTGTTGCCCTAAAGTTCATTGAGAAAAATATCACTCAAGTATCCAAGAGGACGCTTCTAGTTTCACAATTTCAGCTGCGGCGGTTTTCAAACCGGCAGGTGGAAGAGAATAAACAAGTGAATACAGTATTTTTGTCGTTTTTAATTGCATGACAGCGACCACAGAGCAAACAAAGAGACGGAGGACAACAAAGAAGGGGGTGGGGCCCGCCGCGGGCCACGCCCCCACCCTCCGCCGGCTCAGCCAATCGCGGCCCAGACGCGCAGACGAGCTCGCGGCGGCGCGCCGGCCCCGCCGCGGGGTGACGTCACCGGCCCGCCTCGGTGTGTCTGCGCGGCGCCGCTGCGGAGCGACAGAAGCGGCGGAGGAGCGGAGGGAGGCCAGTCGGGGCGGGCTGACAGCAGCGGAACGCACGCCTTCCTTCTCCCAGCAGCAGCAGCGCAGCCCGGCACGGCCAGGGAAGCCCGTCCGCACCCGCTCCGGGAAACCATCCGGGGGTCGATGTGTTTTTTAACCCCTCTTCCTCCATCGATCTGCAGTTGTCCCCGAATACCGGCACCGGTGCCTCTCCCCTCCTCTCCCCCCTCGTTCCCCTCTTTCCTGCCCGGATCGCTCCGTCATCTCTCTGCGCTTTTTTTTTTTCCCCCTCCTCGCCCACAAAGCGATGCCCAGCTCGCTGTTCGCAGACGGCAGCGTCCAGGGGGACGCACTGGACGAGCAGCGAGCCCTGCAGATCGCCCTGGACCAGCTCTCCCTGCTCGACCTGGACAACGACGAGAACCCGCTGTACGACAACAACCAGGAGCCGCGGAAAAAGAGCGTCAACATGACGGAGTGCGTCCCGGTGCCCAGCTCCGAGCATGTGGCGGAGATCGTGGGCAGACAGGGTGCGTGTCCCCCCGTGTGTTTCATAACCCTGATGCTAGATGCTGCCTTGCTGCTCCTGCTGCGTGCAGAGGAACGCAGGGTCGAGGAGCCGAACCCCCGAACACGAGCGGGTCCGCCTGGAAAATCCAATCGTGGACTTTGTTATGGTCACGCGGCGTCAGGGAGAAACGGAGGAAAAAGAGGGCGATGTTTGGAGGAAGTTGCCGTTGCGCTAGAATCGCCTGGATGCGCTTCAACAGTTGTGTTTTCGGTCCGGAGCCGGATGATGGGAACGCGGTAAATCAGGGTATGTAGGTCAGCAGGAGCGCGCGGGCGGGCGGCACAAATGTGCGTCGTTAGGGTTTCATCGGGACAGTGATGATGGTGGTGGTGGTGGTGGTGAGTGGTGGTAGGATGGTGGTGGTGGTGTGGCTCCAGGAGCAGACGCCCATGGCTGCTCTGCTCCAGCTGCTGGGCGGTTGCAGCTCCTCTGCAGCGCTGCTGCTGCTGCTGTTTACCCGTCGGTAAACTCTGGCACAAACCAGTGCACGCGGGATTAAATGATGAGGATTAAATGAATTTTAAGGAAACAAAATAAAACCCAGTCCGCTTGTATCCCGTTTGCCGCAGCTCCACTATTAACGAGTTATTTATTATGAATATGAACAATTATTTATCGATGTTTACACCAGTCATGTGATGGATTTTTCCTTCTGTGTCCCTGCATGACACAGAAGTGCTGCTATATATATAGATATACACACACACACACACATTGAATGCAATAGATGGTTATCCAGCTTCTCTTTGGACATAACCTTGCTGACTGTGCGCAAACTTGAAAAAAAAAATTAAATTCTCAGAAAGCAGAATAACTGATTTTAGTTTAGAAAACATAAAAACGATTTTGGTTGGTTGGTTGGTTGGTTGGTTGAGTAGATCCACAATTGTGTCATAGCTGCTTACCAGAGCCTGACCACCAGACAAAGAGCGATAGTTGAAAAATCCCCTTTAACCGGTCAAAACCTTGAGTTGGGACGGGCTCAGATGGGGGGACCCTTCTGCTAATGGCTAGCTGGGCAAACGAGCAGAAGAAGGTGGAGCGGGATGGGGGAGCAGGAAGCGGAGAGGAACAGACGCAGACATCAATAATTTGTGATTCTGAAGATGTGCCGAGCGGCTGTGAGGCCTGGGGTCAGTTGGCTTTTCCCTGAAGCGGCGGTAACCATACAGGGTCGATGTGGTCCACGTCCCATTTTTGAGTATCTGGATCTCACCCTCACTTTTCCCATTTCCCATCCTCCAGGTTGCAAGATCAAAGCACTGCGAGCAAAGACCAACACCTACATCAAGACCCCGGTACGAGGCGAAGAGCCGGTTTTTGTGGTGACAGGCCGCAGGGAAGACGTTGCTATGGCGAGGAGAGAGATCATCTCCGCTGCCGAGCATTTCTCCATGATCCGGGCTTCCAGAAACAAGAACACCAGCCTGAACGGGAGTGATACTCCAGTCCCTGGGCCTCCCAACCTGCCTGGCCAGACCACTATCCAGGTACGTGTACCCTACCGGGTGGTGGGTCTGGTTGTAGGGCCCAGAGGTGCCACCATCAAGAGGATTCAACAGCAGACCCACACCTACATCGTAACACCCAGTCGGGACAAAGAGCCGGTGTTTGAGGTGACAGGGATGCCAGAGAACGTGGACCGGGCGCGCGAAGAAATCGAAGCCCACATTGCCATGAGGACGGGGGGCTTCATCGAACTCCAGGATGAGAACGACTTCCAAGCGAACGGGACGGACGTGGGCTTCGATCTCCACGGACACGCCTCCCTGTGGTCCAAGCCCAGCTCTGGGATGACCCTCACCTCAGCGCGCAAACCCTTCTCCAATTACCGCAATGACTCATCCTCCTCCTTGGGCAGCGCTCCACGGACTCCTACTTCGGCAACAATGGCTCCCGCATGGCAGATTACAGCCCACCTAGCCCCGCCCTCAGCTACACCAACAACAGCAACAACAACAATAACAACATCAACGTCAACAGCAATGGCAACGAGTTTGTTTTCGGAAGCGAGGTGATTTCGCCCGACGGCACTGATCTGAGTTTTGACTCACCCGGGTTTGACCCACACCAGCCCCACCGGGACTACTCTGGACCCAGTACGACGGCCGCCTGAACGCACCGCCTGCGGGCGGTAGCCCCAACACCTCTGCCTTAGCGTTCACTGCTAATGCCAATGGGATGGTGGCTAGTCAGAGAAGGGTCAACGGTTGCACGGTGCAGCCCCGACAGTCGCCTCCTCTCCACAGCCACTCCGGAGGCCCAGTCGAGCACCCTCTAGCCAGGAGGGTCCGCAGTGACCCCGGAGGAAGTTTACTCACATTCCCTGCTTATTCCAGCAGCATTCCCTCCCTGCCAGGTCCTCACCTCCCGGGGTCCCGTTTGAGTCCTCGGCTTCGTCGTCCTCCTCCTCCTCGTCCTCCTCAACCTCTCCGGCACGAGTCGGAAAGGCAGCCGCGACTGTTCGGTGTGCTTCGAAAGCGAGGTCATCGCTGCCTTGGTCCCTTGTGGGCACAACCTGTTCTGCATGGAATGTGCCAACAGGATCTGTGAAAGGAGTGAGCCCAAATGTCCCGTTTGCCATGCCGGTGTCACTCAGGCCATTCGCATATTTTCCTAAGAAAGGATAACTGTACCTGAGTCACAACAGGCTCCACCCACTGCTTTAAACGGATCAGCCAATCATAAGCCTGGAAAGTGTACATAGATATTCTTATGTACGTACAACGCTGCAGTAACCATGGCAAATACCTTCAGTTCGCTCCGTCATCATTGTTTATAATATCCTGTAGCTTTGGGCAATATTTTCAACATGTAATCTGCATGTTTTACATATAACGGCATAGTAATCGATAGTTCTAGTCAATTCTTCCCTGTATTCCACGTGAGGTTCAGGGTGGAGGTCCTCGTAGAGACTGACGGCTAACGAGGCAAATCGAATGTAGAGGACAAGGCAACGGCTGCGCAATACTTCCAGCCAGACGGGACTGTTGACTTCCAGTGAAAATGCAGCTCCGCCACGCGAGGGACAGCAACGACATATCCTCCAGATCAATGTATAGAATCCGTTTTAAACAGCATCAATCCTGACTGAAGTATTTTATTCTTTTTTTGACTTGAAAGATTATATTTCTTATTGCAAAAGATGTTTACAGACGTTTTAATTTAAGTTCAGTGAACTTTTTTTGTAGCTGGGTTGAATTTTTTTATATTTTATTATGGCCTTATGGCATCAATCACTGTATTGTTTTAATATCGCACGACTGTGGGAGGAAGTCCGCAAAATGTGTTTTGCATTTGACAGTATTCTGTTGGGAAGGAGTTTTTATAGGTTCAGCAAAAAAAAAAAAGTCTTTTAAATCTGCTTCAATCGGCATATTTTTATTCTGTAATATATTTTCTTCTATTATGAAACATTAAAATGTAAAAAAAAAAAAAATAAGTACGTTGAAAAAATGCTTTCTAAAAGTTTCTATGAATTAGATTCTAGTGGGAATTACAGACTTCTGTTGCACCACTATAGTTTTAGTATTTCTATTTTAATACATTTGTTTACCACTTGTTTATGTATATGTAGGTGAAGTTACTTGAGAGTAAATGTACTTTATTGAGCAAAGTTTAAGAACAAAGTATATTTTATTTTATGATAAAGGGCCTTTAATCTCATGGTCGAATACTAATATTATATTTGCTGAGACAAGATTTGAAAATGTATCAAGAGTTTTATTTTTCTGACATTTAAAGCTATACATGATAAAAAGGTAAAACTTAAGTAATGGTGCTACTTCATGTTTTTTTTTAAGTATTTCTATATAAGTCCAATAAAAAATGGTACATTGCAGACGTGTCTGGTCTTCTTCCTGACTTTTTGAAAACACACCATCAAGTGCAGATTGGTGTAAAGTCCAGAATGCTTTAATCAGTAGAACGTTGTGTTTAGCTTTGGAACAACTGCACCAATCCTGCACGTCAACATCCGATGTTTTGATATTCAAGAACATTTTTGAAAGTGTCTCCCGGACTCCGAAAACAGTTCAACCGCTGTCACTTTTGAGTAAAAGCAAGGTTTGCTTTGCTTTGATTTATTTATTTTTGTTTGTTTCGGGTCATTGGGAAGGTGCTGCAGCTGATCTCAACTGCACGCGAGCCCTGGATGGGTCGCCAGCTCATCGCGGGGACCGATCTTCTCAGCGGGGCTCTGAAAGTGTCCTGGCACCTGTCCTGCTACCAGAACGCCTTTCCTAAATTTGAATTAAAGTGAATCAAATAAGAAGCGGAGTGAGACACAGGAAGGACACTTTGACACCAATTCTCTATCCACTAATACCTACGTAGAAATGTAGGTCCATACCCCGTCTCAGCACAGGTAAAGGCCATCTCCACAGCAGGTTTCTTATTTTATTACAAAGAAAATTCCCCAAATGATCAATTCACATTGGCTGTACAGCAGGAAGTGCAGATCTGGTGTGACAGTGTTATTGGCACATCCTCAACATGCATTTCCCTCGAGCTGAAAGACCGGTGGCGTGTCTGGAAGCTGAAGTATGATGGTTGAGGTTGGGACGTTGTTGCGATCTGTCACGGTCCGAGTGTTAGCGAAGGGTCCTAAAGCTCCGCTCCAAGACAAACTGGCCCGAAACGTAGCCTGTACTGACTCTCCAGCTGCATCAGGTGACCTTTTAATCATACGCTCAATCTAGAAAAGCAGCAGACGTGAACGCTGCGGTAAAAACAGGCATAAAATGTATGAACCTTTTTTTAAAAAGTGTTTTTCTGTTTGTGTGTCTGGTTACGTGCCGGCTGACAAAACACTTCCTTGGCGTTGGTCAGCCCTCCCCTCCCCCATAAATACACCACCTCATTTGATGTGGTCCTGCTGGAAACGCTGATGTCTAAACACATGCTCAACTGCAAGTGAGTAAATGTGCAGAGTTGGCTCTAATGATAACTTTAAAATGGAAACATTCAACACACGCTCACAGAACAGAAACTGGCCCGTTTAACATATTATTAGGAAGAAATCTCATCACCACAGAAAAGAGCTGACAAGAGATTTAAGGCCAAACGCAAACACATGGAGTTCATATTAGCTTTCTGGGGATCGGCTGAGGAAGAGACCTGACTTTCATTAATACTTCTGCACCCTTTTGTTTTATTCATGACAGTATATCTAACAAGTCACAAGAATTAAAATAACCATAATGTGTTTCTGTGGAGTGAAAGGTATTTTTTTATTCCCCAAGCTAAAACGTTCATCGAGGTGACCATTTTAAAATACCTTATATTTAAATAAATAAATGATTGACATGGTAGATGAAGGACGTGTCCACCTGGTGCTTCAGATGGACACACAGAAGAGGTAGAAGGTGCCTTTTATTCACTGCGTAGACTTGTCTGAGCGGTTGGCTGTCGGGTTAGCAGCCTGTGCTAACAGCGTGTCTGCCATCTTTAATAGTCTTGGTCTTTGCATGTGCGGCAAGATATAGCCAGTGTTTATTTAAATATATATATTTGTAATTCTTCTAAAAGAAAATCTCTCTCTTTTTCTCTTCGTGTCTGTGTGTGTGTGTGTGTGTGTGTACATGCGCATGCACGCGTGTCTGTATGTTTAGTTTTATATAATAGAATGTTCTCCTTCACTGAGCACCGTCGGTCAATTTGCCATACAATGTGTGGTGTGTGTGTGTGTGTGTGTGTGTGTGTGTGTGTGTGTGTCATCCCAAACATCCTAAAAAACCTCACATACACACGTGCAAACACACACACACACAAAGCACACTCAATAGGCATCGATCAATGGAAACGCTCTCGGAGAGAACAGATCTCCATCTCATTTCTCCACGTATTGTGACCTAAAACAACCTGCGTGTTTGTGACGGGGGAACGAGTGTAGCAGCGTCTCTTCCTTTAATGGAGGTGTTTTAGGGTTTGGTTTCACCTGAGTGGGCTCAACATTAAAGCCCCTTCTGTTACACTTAACACACTCATCACAGCCTAAACTGATCATTTCCCTCTGGATCACACTCAAGCTACACTCTAACATTAAAGAACTGTACGTGCTAACAAGTAGTTAGCAAAAATAAAGTTAAACTCTTACATTTGTATATTTTAAGATAACTCAGTGTTAATAATAATGTTGATTTGTTATCTCAGTGGTATTGCCATGTAAATTTGGCCTCGGCTGGTGCAAAAGGAACAACCAAACCTGCAGCCGCTCTCGGAATTAAACACCACCGAGAGACAAAACCGTCTCCACCACCCAGATTAGTGGGAAAACTATTGAATGAGAGTCAGCACACATCTCAAGAGGGGGATTTAGCAGAGCACGGAACCCGGAGGGCTGGGTGTCAGACAGGTTCCGCACAGATCACGCTGGGTAAAATGTTATCAGTCCACCACAAGGCTGCGCGGCACACAATGGCTGGGAACATATTTCATCGCGCCACCTACACAGCATGGAGCCATCGTGCATTTTAGCCTAATGCATCTGGCAGGTTTTAGGTTTTTACTTTTTTGGCGGTTTTACATTGGACTTTTTTTTTTTTTTTTTTTAAACATGGACAGTGTTTTTTAGTGATCAGAAAATGACTTCGGGGGATTTTTAAAATGTGTTTGTCTGGTTTGTTGCCTTTAACGTTGAAGAGCAGAGGTCTTTTCGGTTAGAAACCTTTACACATGTTCTTACCTTCAGAAGAAAATGTAGCTACTCACAGCAAAAAACAAAGAAATCATTATGTTTTGATTGAGATACATTATTTTATATTCCTAACCAGGTAACATTTCTGTCTTGACCCGGCAGAGCTGATAGAACAGATGTAAAAGTTTATTGTGAAAAAACAAAAAGCCTTCAGATACTCATAAATCATAAAAAAATCTGTATGACTGTATTCCACTGGAAATGATCCTTTTCAGTATCACTCCTAGGGTGCTCTAGTGAGCGTGAGTGTGTTCTCTGCTGCCCACGGTTGTATGAATGGATTAGAGCGAGGAATACCTTTGTACTCACGAGAGAACTGAACCATAATCTCTCTCATGGCCTTTATGGAGGGAACGTTCTCAGTGTTTTTACCCCAGCGCAGATGATGGACTGAGCAGTCCGGTCAACAAAGAGTTAATTCATGTGTTCCTGATGCGTGGACACCCCCTGCTTCCTGTCAGTGATTGGCGGATGATTATCCAGACCTGCCTGCATGTGAAAGGCTTGATTGGCTTTGTGGTAATGGCGCAGTAATGGCTGCCTCTGCAGGGGTTGATCGGCCCACTGTGGTTCATTCATTTTCTTCTCAGCTGGATAAGCTGGAATTAGTCACAACTGAGCTTTTCTATCAGTGCAGGATTACAAGGATATGTAAAAATTGTGTTCTTCAGGGAACTCGAATGTTACAAATCTTATAGTAACAAAGTGAAGCAAAAGACAGAAGACAGGAAGAGCTCTGGTCCTTCTCTGTCCCTTTTATGGATCCACTGTCCATGTGACCTACATGCTAGGGCAAACTCTTTGAACACACATACTCGCACGGAATAACTAATCACGCATATTTGTATGCTGAAGACTCGGCTTGTTGAAGGGCGCGTGCACATGACCTTGGGATCACTGGAGAGACCCGTCTGCTACCTGAGCAGCCGCCCCAGACCTCATGTTTCATGTTCCGCGCTGTTCCTTGGGTCTCCGAGACATTGGTTTGTGAGGTGCAGAAACAGAGCAGCGACCTCGGCTCGCTGTCAGGATCTGGTTTAGTCTTTTTGGTTCGAGTTATTCTCTTTTCTATCCGTTTTCTGTCCGGTTTGTCCCTCTGGTCGTCTGGGTCTCACTGTTGGTGTTAATCATTGTCAGCATGTGTCTCACCCTCCTGTGTGTGCGTGGAAGGGGACTTGTTTCTTTCACCCCTGGCACAGCATCGCACATCTAACCTTCCTGAGCTCGTCCTTTCTTTCTTGCCATCTTTTGTTTCTGTCTTTCAATCTTTCTACATCTGTTGTTCTTCCTGTCTTGTGTTCGACTCACACGGTTCTTGAATCTACCCCTATTCTCCTTTTTTAATTAATTAATTAATTAACTAATTAATTTTTTAATTAATTAATTTCTTTATTTTTGTGCTGTTAAGTCACTCGCTTTAAAGCTAATGGTCTGTGTCTGGTTTGGGAACCTGATTCTGTCTCTTGTTAAAATACTTTAATTTACACAAAACACACACACACACACACACACACACACACACACAGACCGAAATATGACCTTTCCTTTCCATCCTAGGAAAGCAGTTGGCAGCTAATGTTCAGAGTCAGGGGACCAGTTTTAGATCTCACAGTTTTTGTTCACTGCCTAAACACTATAGACACATGCCTAAACCAAAGTAATACAATACTTATAGTTGTGTGGTGTTGTGTATTACCTTAAACAAAGTGTAACCATACCCTAAACAAAAGTACTGCCTTACACTTTAGTTGCAATTGTAACACACTTTCTTCTTTCTGCACCACACTTGGTCCTGCATAAAACACTCTAGTTCTTGAGACAAAAATGAAAATTTTGGGTAGCTTTGGAAAAACACATCTAATTAAAATCCAACACACGCTGGTTAATAGAACCCGCTGACACACACAACTAAAAATACTGACTTACAAAACTGATCACCAATCAGCCAGCTACAAAAAAGCCCCAGTGGAGCCATTTTGAGAACTTTGCAAGCATCTCAGCTTCTCCATTATCAGACACATCTTGAAGCACAACATGAAGCTGACGCAGGTGTTCAAGGTCCCATCAGAGAAACTCCATCGGTGGTGGACAGGTTCACCCGCCATGATCAGCCTGAAGGTTGGTACTTGAACCCCTAACTCACTATTTCTAAATCCTGTAGATGAATTGTTTTCGGCTAATTAAAGTTAGCGCACATATGACAGCCAACTTCATGTCTGTGTTTGTGATGTTGATGGTTGATGATGATTGTCGTCCTCTGGCCAGACTCCACCAGACGGCGGGATCCACAAGCTGATGTGCACAGTTGTGTTTTCATTATGTTTACAGTCGGGTATTTTTTGTAATATTTTTGCTTTACCTCGTACCATAAAATACACGACTGTAACGTAGTGATTTTGAATTGAGTTTTCTTTTTCAGTTGCTTTTTTTCAATGTTCCTTCTGTGGAATGGAAACCGTAAAAAGCAAAGACTGCAGTGTTTTATATAAAGTAGACAAGTGTGTTGCTGCTGATGTGTAAGTGTATTCAAATAATGCCAGTGGGAATCATTTTGTCAACAAAGTCCCATTTTGACAAAGAATTGTTGGGTTTTGATAGCGGAGCTTTAATTTGCCACAGATGTGAATTATTTATTTCCCAGCGTTGTGTCTTATTTGCTTGGGCGTTTTAACACACTGAGCCGAGTTTGGCAAAACGTGTAGAAGAAAACTGTGAGTCAGTGATTTAAAACAAGACTATAAATTGACATGGCATGCTTATGGGCCTGTCTCTCTACACACCCATCACATAACTGCTGCCATCAGAGAGGAGACGACTCACACACCCACACATGCACACACATGCACGCACGCACACGCAAGCATACAAGGACTGGACCCCACCCCTCAACACCAAACTCTTGAATACCCTCAGGAACTGCACACAATCCCTTTAACCAGATAAAATGATTCATGTGCACGACTACCATATAGATTTGCGCTGCCTCTTATTTGCTTATTTGATGGCTCATGTTTTCACAAAGTTAAAATATTAAATTGATGGTAAAAGGAGAGCAGAGGAGAGGAGAATAAAATTCTGATGTCTAGACACACTAGAATACAGCTGAGGTCTCAGAAAATGATGCACTGCTGAATTGTTCTTCAGTTTTTAATGCCCATGATCATCAAGGCTAACATGTTGCACTTAGTTCGCTGCTGTTTCACTTGTTTTTATGCTCATCTCGCCTTTGATCTGTTTTATTGTTCAAAGCATTTTATTTCTAGTCCAAATCTAAATTAAACACGAGGTTTGCAGTTGACTTTATGTCCCGGCTAGGCCATCAGCGCTTGATCCCAGCTGTAACAGACCGGATCACATTACTTTGATTTCACCACTAGATTATGCAAGTGGTTGAATGTTGTCTGTTCTTGTCAACTGCTGTCTTGGTGTTTCCTCCGCTACTGCTCCCCCGAGAAAACGGATTATGACTTCTGTAGCGGCACCAAAATATTTTATGTGCTACATTTAACCCAACGTTGCCATTGCCTTTGTGACGGCCTGTGATGTAATGTTTTGTTCAGAGAATTGTTGAACGCTGACAGAAAAGTATAATCAGTTAAAACATTTGGATTGGTGACAGAGGCCTAATAACATTGAAATGATACAAATGTTTTACAGACTGATTATCTCTGTTTGCTTTTGGCCTCGGTGGTCCTATAACCAAATATTGCAGAGAACGAAGCATCATTCGATTGAGTGGTTCTCTCTGAAACGCAGGAGATAAAGTATTAACAGGTCGCATTTGGACAGCGACCCCACCCCCCTTGCAGCTTTCCTTACTGTAAAACCCTGGCCATGCTCTTCGAACACCATTTCCCTGACAAAGCTCCTTCCTCCCTCCCCCAAAGACCACGCTTCTCCCTTCCTCCTACTCCACTGACCCATTTCTTATGTTGATCAGCCACAGTGAAGTGATGCAAACTGCTGTAGAGAGTCTGCCTCAGGCTCAGATTTCAGTACAGGAAAGCCACCCCACACCCACACTTCTCTCTCTGCCGCTCTCTCTCTCTCTCTCTCTCTCTGTGTGTTTGTGAGTGGATATATATGTGTGTGTTGGAAATAAGCAATAAAAAAGGACATACACAAATAAAACAGAAGAAAATGAAAGTTCAGGGTGGAAAAAATGGACAGACGAGAGTGCAAAGAGTGGAAAACTCAATTACATAGGTTTCCTCTTTGCTGTTCGTCTCAACTGGAAAAGTGTCAGCAGACTGCCCACCGAGACCCCAGTCTGCCCTTTTGAAATAAAAGTGTTTTTTTTTCTGGCCTTTGAATTGAGCATAATGTTGTGTCTCTGTCCTAGTTCATTCATAATTTAACTCAACTCAATTTCAAAAATGTCCTCATTTTTCCAGTATGTACAATTCTAAATGCTATTTTAGACATTTCAGAAAATTACCTAAAGATATTTAAATTTCATAGGTTAATTGTCATTTTAAAAAAATCTGCAGTAAAACTACCTTCACAAACTGCTGGATGTTGTTCTGACTCCCGTGTGTGTGAAACCTTCAGAAAAAACCATAAAATGTGGTCACACCTTTTCTCATCCTAATTTATTTTCCAACTTGATGTGCGCTACAAGTTTTTTCCATCACAATATGTGATGGAAAAAACTACAAGGTTTTTTTTAAAAAAAAAAAAAAAAAGTTAAAGTTAAAACACAACACTAAGGTGAAGTCAGAATATTAAGAACGGGCTAAATTGAAATATTACATAACAAAAATTAGAATTTAATGTTTTTAATAATATACAGGTCCAGCTTTGGGCAAATGGTTGCAGCAGTTCCTCTGAGAAATTAACTTGTATCACTTTCCAGTTTTTAATATTGCACTGCAATTAGGAAGATACCGGCTAATACTAAGTTGTTTTTTGAAGATTTAAAAATGTGTGGCTAAACCGCCACAAAATTCATGACAGAGCATTTTGGTGTTGAATTATTTCCAACCCTTACCACTCTAACCATCCCAACAACACCACACTTTAACCCCAACCAAGTATTAACCTACAAACCGGTTCTAAAGCAGGTAAACACCTGGCCTGCAGGAGCCATGTCAGCTCTCCAGGACTGCTTTGAGTGCACCGACTGGGCCATGTTCAGGGAGGCTGCAACCAACGGCGACTCGGTCAACCTGGAG
>CAAE01007761.1:6771-18514 GCA_000180735.1 Tetraodon nigroviridis | reverse complement strand
AGCACATGACAGGCCACAAAGTTGGTGACCTGTAGTTGGGTTGAATCACTTTTAAATGACAAATAATTGAGCAACTAGTTTGACCGAAAGCCTTTATGACCTCAGCCAGAATGCAGAAGTGGATTTCAAAAGGCGCGACGAGACAAGCCAAGGAAATGGACACGTTTCAGGGGGAGGACGACGACCTCGTGCTGTCGATCGATAAGCTGACCGAGGAAGTCGAGCTGAGTTTGGACCAATGGGACAGTTCTTCTGACTCGGAGGACAGCGGCTGGGAAAGGGTCTGGGAGGTGCTAAACGACCACATCGAACTGGAAACGGAGATTCGATTTGTCGCTGAGGACTCTGAACGACTCCACCAGCAGATTCTAGACTGCAGAAACGACATGGAGAGATTGTGACAGATGATGAAGGAAGCCCAAGAGCAGCCAAGCGACGGCCAGTCTGGGGACGAGGAGCCCAGCGGTGAGGCAGCCCACACAGGTCACCTCCAGAAGCGCCGTGACGCCAGCGCCGACCCTCCAGAGCCAAACGTGTCCAAGCACACGGAGCCGCGAGAAAGCTCCAGAGGCAGGAAGGCCTCTGCAGCTGAGCCCCACGTGCAGACCGACAAGTCGAAGCTTCTCTGGGAAGAAAAGCCCCAGGCGTTCTACCAGAAGGAGCGCTCGAAGCTGCTGCTGGAAGCGGAGCTCCAGCAGGAGAGGATGAAGAACAAGGCTATCCAGGAAGAACTGGACAAGGTCAAGGTTTCCTGTGCCGACGAGATTCAGAAGCACAAAGCTCAGCTCCACAGCGTCCAACAGCAGCTGGAGAGTCTCCAGCAAGTCCACCAGAAGGACCTCCAGAAGGCTCTCAAGGAGCAGTCGGAGCTGAGCAAACAGGAGGCGCGGAAGGCCAAGGCTGCCTACGAGAGCGAGCTCCAGACCTGGAAGGACAAGCTGGAGAACTACAGACAACAGAACGACATCCTTCAGCGTGACCTCCGGAGAGCCCTGGAAACAGGTGGGAGGGGCCAGTCCAGCCTCCAGGTCCCGCTGGACCTCCAACCCAGTCAGAAAGACTTGAACATCTTCAAGCAGCAGATGGACAGTTCCCGCAGGAACTCCAGGTGTGCTCTCCAGTCCACCAAGTCCAGCCTTTTCAGCAGCGGCCTGTGCGGCATGGAGATGCTCTCCAGCTGGGGCCTGAGCCAGAGCTTCAAGAACACCGAGAAGAAGGTCAGGAGCAGTGTCCTGAGTCTTCAGAGTGAGCTGGAAAGGTCCAGGAACGAGATCTGGCAGGAGAAGGAACTGTGCGAGCGTCTCCAAAGAGAGAAGGAGAGCATCCAGAAGTCCTACAAGGAGCAGCAGAATGAGCTGAATTCCACCAAACGGCGCTTTGACAGCATGCGCGCCCAGCTGGAGGACTACAAGAAGAAGATCGAGTCCAAAACGGAGGAGGCCGATCACCTGCGCAATGGCCTGAAAAAGGTGAAGAAGTTCTGCAAAAAGAGGTACGAAAGCAGGAGCCGGAGCAGGACGGGCGAGGCCGAGGACGGGAACCAGACCAACACGCCCCAGAGCAAGGAGAAGAAGAGACGCGTCGGAGACGACGGCCCGCGGGACAGGAGGGCCGGCCTGGAGCCCCTGGCAGAGAAGAAGAAGCACAGCCAGAAAGGCCAGAGAAAGGCCAGCCAGCGCGCCGACCCCCAGACGTCTCCAGAGCCCCACAAGTCCATCTTTAAAATGGTCCGCCACGTTTTCGGGTTGAGGAAACCAAAAAAATGAAATGACATACGAAAAATATTCTGGAGAAAGATGAAAAAAGACGTTCTGGGGGAGGTCCACCGACAGCTGGAAACGGGTTCTGGGTTCACAGAGGTCTTCTGGTTCAGCTGGGACCAGGACCGGACCTCACTGGGTTTGGAATCTGAAACTCTGACCCGACCGCTGCGTTTTCCAGAGGAGAAGAAACGGTTTGGCACACCAACGGGAGCCCGTTCCACAGACATCCGAACAGGGAACCGTTCCAGGATCCAGGAGCCTCCAAGGACTGGAGAACGAAAACCCCCAACCTTTTTATTGTTCCTGGTGTTGATTTTGGAGGGAGAATAAAGTTCTGAAGCAAAGTCAAAAACCACATTTTCGGTCTCAACTCTGTTTATTAGCCGTCAGAATCAACAGAGCTGGGACGCCTGCACCTTCCTCAGCGGCTCCAGGACCAGGAGCCAAGGAACCAAGCTCATTCCAAGCTTTCAGTGTGTGTGTGTGTGTGTGTGTGTGTGTGAAGGGAGAAGTGCATTCACATAAATAACAGTACACACGGTGACGTTGTCCCAGCTGTTCTCCCAGCATCCAGTAGGGGGCGGTGGACCCCCGCCACTGAGCAAGGCACTTCTCAGACCACCGACCTGAAGGAACGGGATTCCAACCTATGAAACCGATCAGACTTTGAGAGAAAAACCTGAGGGGACTCAAGCAGAAGAGTCTGGCCACGGCTCCGGGAGTGTTTGAGGAGCCGCTGAGGCCTCAGGAGCCGACGCTCCTGGGCTCCCTGCTCAGCCACATCAACGTGCCACAAAAGGAAGCACAGAGACCTGAGACGGAGGCCAGAACCTGGTCTGCTCCAGAGGGAGGACCATCCCGTCCCAGAGAGGACACCCGCTGGCCATCCTGGACCCTCGCCGTGACCTTCTGCCCTCAGTGGGGTCCTCGTCCAGGACATTAGGTCTTTGTGTCCGGGAAGAGAAACTCCGCTCGGCTCCAAACTCCAGGCTCCGGAGCGAAGCTGCGGATCAGGACAGCTGCATGTGGCGGAACAGCAGCGGGACCAGGAAGAGCATGCTGAAGCCCAGCGTCCCGTAGACGATGTAGCGGTAGGGTAGCTCCACCTCCATGTGCTGCCTGGCCTCCCGCACGTCACCGCCAGACACCCCAGAGGCATAAGGCAAGGTTGCCAAAATGAAGCGCAACCTCAATCATTTGAAACAAAATACGGAAGTAGGCGCTTTGCCGCTTGTCAGCCGAGGAGTCGTTTGAGAGGTTCCGAGGTTTTTTAGCCTTAAACGTGTCTAATTTGTCGGTTTGGTTGGTGAACCTGAACACTTGCGTCGCCATGTCAGAGAAGGAGCGGGCTCTCGCGGCCCGGACGGTCCTGCAGCAGTGTTTGCATGCCAGACTGCAGGTGCGCCCGGCAGGGGAGCACTCGGAGGCTGAGTTTGTCCAGGTAAGAGTCAGGTGTTCCGCTCAGGATTCTGGCTGCTCTGCTTGGTGGCATTCACAGTTTTCCTGCAGACACTCCCTTGGTTGGCTCTGTGATGAGGGTCAGCGGCCAAGTACCTAAAGTCACATGAAAAGAGCATCACTCAGCTCTCCCAGTCATTACTGATCAGATACATACATACATACATACATACATACATACATACATACATACTGTACATACATACAGAATTTTGCATTTCCAGCTGCCCGAAAGTCGTAGGAAAACACTAAAATACTGAATCCAGCAACTCCAACGTGCTAAAACTGTAACTAGAATCAGACTGTGACTCTAATCCGATGTTTCTGTCGGCCAGATGGACCGAGGGACGGTCCTTTACATCTGTTTCTTTAAAGGAGCCACGGATGACATCCTGCCCAAGATGGGTCAGTGACCTTTAACCTTTGACACGTTCCCAGTGAGCGCAGGTGTGTGATGGCCTCTCCTCCTCCTCCTCCACAGTGTCCACCCTTCTGAACCTGCGACTGTGCGAAGCTGACTCGGGGAAGCTGTCGTCGCTGCTGGAGCTTCCAGGCAGCCTGCTGATTGTCCCTCAGGCCACGCTCGGCGGCAAGGCCAAAGGTCGCGCCATGCAGTATCACACCAACATCAGCAAGGAGGACGGGCTGCGGCTCCACAGCGCCTTCGTCTCCCTGCGCGAGCAGGAAGTGGCCAAGGCCGGCCCGACAGTCCGACACGGGACCTACGGCAACAGGCAGGTGTTGAGTCTGGACACCAACGGACCTTTCACCCACCTGATGGAGTTCTGAGCCGAGAAATAAATGTCCCCTCTGCAGACGTGGCCCCAAAGCTGGCGTGGTTTCCTGTTTCAGACACCTTTGTCCTCCACACGATCTGTTCTCACACACCTTTTCCTGGGTGTGACGAGTATTAGAACTTCCAGGCTCGCGCAGAAATAGAATCAGACCGTAGACGTAGCTGTCAAACGACGGGAGGGACTTTGATCTTCCAAGGCTCAGGCCTGCGCCAGAGAAAAGCTGCTCCTCCGGCAGAGCCCGAAGGCCCGGCAGGAGCAGCTGGACAGAGCCTGCTGGTGGTCGTCCAGCAGCACCTCCAGGCCTCAGGGGAGCCGGAACGCAAGCAGCCGAGGCTGCCGCAGGCGCGGGACCCAAAAAAAACCTTTGACGTCAAAAAAACCTTTGACATCAAAGGCTTTGATCTGACAGGCACATTGTTATGTTGTTAATTTTACCCTCTCATTAATAACGGAGGCGGACAGCGAACCAGCACATTTTGTCCTGTTTTCAACTGTATATAAACGTAACTTGTAGTTTCCTGTGGAAATGGAAAGTCAAAAAGAGATGTTGTCAAACCCTGGTTTGGAAGGCGAGTAAACCTATAAAGATACAATCCATCCGGTAAGACCAAATATTCACCTTCCCCCCGTGTACATTATAGTAAAAACACAGCTAACCGACTTGCGAAGTTTGATTTCTAAAGTTTTCAGCGAAAGCGCTATTTTAATGTCTTTTACGGCCATTTTACATTTGATTGCAATTCAGTTGTGGAGATGGGTGTGGGTGAAATTACTGGTGACTTTACCTGGTGAAAGGCCAATCCTTCCGGCTAGTGGCTAGTTCAAAAGCGTCAGTTGTCAACGCGGTTGCTAGGTGCTCCGCGCTCCTCATTAGTTCATTTAGGAGCCTTTTTTGTCGCAACACACGTTTGACCAGATTATTTATTAAACAAAACATACATAATGTATCATTATATGGCGCACAATATGCAAGCAGATAAACTTTGTACAGGTAATGTAACAAAACGGCGTCATCTTTTGTCAACACAGGGTGCTGCAGCGCTATTATCACCTTGGCCGTCATGAACACACAAACTGCACAATATGTTGTTATATCTATGGGAGCAGCTGTAATGTAAAACACTCATTTCTATTTTAAATGGCAGAGATAACACGGGGGAACGTAAAATAGATTAGTAATCACTAAATTGACTGATGGCTGAGGTGTGTAATGTTTGATGTGAATTAAATGTTGTCTTCGCTTTGCCCCCTCAGTCAAAAAAGGTGACGTTCTCTGCGGTCCCTTCTCCCAGTACACTGTAGAGGACATACTGGGCTGCGGCTGCTTTGGTCAAGTGGCCAAATGTCAGGATGTGAGAACCAACAACATGGTGGCCGTGAAGATGCTCTTTGAGGCTCAGGCGGTGGCCGAGGCTGAGGCGGAGGTTCGTTGTTGCAGCTCATTGTTATGTTTCCGTCAGTTGGAGGAGTTCTAATGTGTTTTAATGCAGTATCTCTTTGCTTAGGTGAAAATATTAAGGAAAATCAGCTCTGTCAATCACCCCAACATTTTAAATTTCCTTGAGAAATTTCAGCACCAGGGTCACCTGTGTTTGGTCTTTGAGCTGCTCCACAAAGATCTCTACCAGACTATCGTCGACGGCGATTTGGAAATGCGGCTCACGGAAATTCAACCAATTGCAAAGCAGGTGTTTTTGGAAACGCAACTCTTTTTCTCCTACACTCAAGGAGCAGCAGCCACTGGAGTTCAGCTTTGCTTTCTTACCAGTCTTGTCCTCTTTTGTTGTAGCTCTTCAGCGCGTTGGATGCCCTCAGTGACATCGGCATCCTGCATACCGACATCAAATCAGACAACATCATGCTCGTTGGCAAGAGCGACCTCAAGGTCAAACTGATTGACTTCGGCCTTGCCATGCCTGACGCAGAAGCCGTGCCAGGGATGCACATGCAGCCAATTTCCTTCAGGTGCGATTACAGTACCCCAAATGTCTTCTGCTGTTTTATTCGTTCTTTTTTTGGACTTCTCATCCTCTGCTCTCGCCTTCCCTCCTCAGGTCTCCTGAAATACTCCTCGGCCTGCCCTTCAGCCACGGCATCGACATGTGGGGATGTGGCTGCGTCCTCGCCTTTCTTTACCTCCAAAACCAAGATCTCTTCCAAGCGGAGAGCACCTACGCCATGGTGAGGCAGACGGCTGAGCCGCAGACACAGCCAAGCGGTGAAGGTTCCTAGCGGCTGTGTCTTCTTCTTCTTCTGCAGATGAGGCAGATCGTCCAGCTTTTGGGCCAGCCAGAGGACCACCTGCTCTGTGCTGGAATATACACCAGGGAATACTTCAGGCAGGTGGAAGCGCCTGAAGGCCCAGCGTGGAGGCTGAAGGTGGGGTTGTCTTCTGATTTTGTGTCAAAAATGATTTTTTTTTTAAATTATTTAAACGGTTCTCCAAACGATCACTACAGGAAATGAGCTTCGTGGTTGTTTTTGTGCTTTCAGACTCCTGAGGAATATGCTGCGGACACCGGTGCAGACTCAGTGGAGGACGTCAGAGATTCTGAGTTTGAGTCGCTGATAGACCTGCTTACTGTAGGTATTTCACCCCCCCCCCCTTTATTTTTTGGCAAATTAAAACCTGCATTTCACGTTGTTTCCAAATCCAGGTGTATGACCGCACATCCTTGGACGAATTCCACGATCGACTTCACTTCATTGACCTGCTGATGTCGCTGCTGAACGTGGATGCGACCAAGAGAATCTCTGCCTTTCAGGCCGGCAACCATCCCTTCATCACCACGTCACATCTGTCAGATCCTCACGACATAGCCTAGTGAGAAACGAGGCGTAACGCCAGCGCAGGGGTGGTTTTTGAAAGACCAAAACACTGAGCGTCTCCTCATGTGCCGCAGCCTCGAGGAGTCTGTGGAAATGATGCGGTGCTGCAGTGAGGTAGGCTCAGAAGACCAGCAGCAGCGCTCTGAGGAGGCTCTTGAAGAGCAGCAGGTCTGGGAGCAGTATGAAGATGAAGATGAAGATGGACCCAGAAACCTGAGCGGATGGGAAGAGCCTGAGCCTGAAGGTTGGGGGCAGCCCACCGACCATGAATGGGAGCAGCCCAGTACAGATGACTGGGAGCAGGCCGAGGACAGTGACTGGGAGGAGCCCCACAGTGTCCACCAGGACCTCCAGTTCATAGAATGGGTGTTCCTCATGGAATCGGCAACAGCGTCATTGGAGACGCAGCAAGCAGACTGTGCAGCCATGGGTGAGGCGGTCTTTGGGCTCAAGGTGATGACCTGTTTTCCTGCTGCCTCCGTAGAAACAACAGACAGCTCCTCCCAGGATTCAGCCTGGAAAAACCTCTCTGAGGGGCTACAAAGATCCTGGAGAGATTTCAAATCTTTCCTTACTTCCATTTGCTAAAACTTGTTCAATTAAGACTGTAATACCTGTAAAGCATTTTTTTTTAGAATTATTAATTGATTAGTTCTTATTTTAATCATTTAAAAGCAGCTTTTGTGGTGATGATGTTTACCGGACTGGTGCCTCATAGCAACGTCATGAGGGACAAATAATAACACACTGGCTCTAGGTTTGGTGGTTTTCACAATATATTAGAAACTAAACACAATTATTGTTCCTGGTTTCTTATGTGTCAGGGCCTAATAAAGTTGCGCTAGTCCATTTGCTTGTGCACACTGTGGCATCAATACAGCCAACGCAGTATTAATATTGCAGACAATATTAATAATTCCACTGAGGCAACACCAGCAGCCTCCTCTGACTCAGGGTTCAAACATCAGGTGCGTCAGGCGTTCCGTTCTTCGCCATGTGGGACGCAGGTCTCTCTCGTCGTGGTCGGGTGACATCGCCGTGTGGTTTAGAATTAAACTCTTTTTTCACAAACACGACTCTTGTCAAGAAAGGACTTTTCCAGTTTTTATTCCTTACTGAGAAACAGGTGTAACGTTTCGGTTTCCATTAACCTTCTTCAGACACTGTTTCAGTTTTTGCAGGTACAATTCGTCTTTCCAGCTTCGGAGTTCATGGAGGAGTGACCAGGTAAGTTGCTTTTATACCCTATTTTTTTCACAGGTGGTGCCAATTCAGGTGATTAGGCTATCCCTCCTGGAGGGTGTGTTCATCCTCTGCGTCACTCCTCCATCTCCACTGGAGCAGAACCTACAGCACACAATATTTAAAAAAATAATTTACTTTAATAAATAAAAACACAGATAAAACATCCTTTAAAAGAGTTAAAAACACACATTCTGTCCATCTTTATCTCGTTCTGGTTGTGCCTTTTATCAATAAAGTTGTCCGTTGTGTGGTGGACTATTTCCCCTTTGCGTTCTTGACGTTTCAAAATAAAAGACTCGAAGCAATAAAATGGAAAACAGGCAAGGCACTGGCGGGTTAGGTTTGCGGTTAGGAGCCCCGGTTAGGGGCTCCCTAAAACTAAAAGAAGGGCCACGGTCCATTAAACCTATTTGCCCATTTTCACCCCTAGGCTTAGATTTATTTAAACTCTGTCAAGACGCTATATTTTATTATATTTAGGGTTAGAGGTTAGGGTTAGGGGTAGGGTTAAGGTTGGAGGTTAGGGTTGGAGGTTAAGGTTAGGAAAAGAGGTTAAAATTAGGGTTAAACCTGCTGAGTCACACTAAAAACAAGTCATCTCAATAAAATATTAATTAAGCAAACAGATAAAATTAGCGTAGTAAGCAGTCACAACATTTTAATTACGTTCAACTGGTGTTTCCTCTGGTGTTGTGCTTCTCGTCGCTGACCGCTTCCCTTCTGTTTGAATGTCCTTTGTTTATGTTCTCTTTGACTCTATCGTAGTCTTCTGCAGGTCACCCGATGCGTCGTCCTCATAACCCTTTTCTTCGTCTTTTTTACGTCCACAGGGAATTCAGGGCTGATGTTTTCCAGTTTCGATCCAGGTAAGTCCACTTCTGTTGTTAATCGATCCGGAGAATAGCTTACCGCTGGATTCCAGGTTGAAGGCACTTTACGCGGGACGGACGGGCGATTTATTCCATCTTTCTCGATTTCCTTCCTCTTCCTCTCCGCTGCTGCTTGTGCCAGATGTGATTCGTTGGTTTGAGTAGAAAAGGAGTACTTGCGCTTCACTATAACATGCGTTTGTGTTCCCATGGTTGTAATCCGTCTTTCTGCGTGTCCGTCTGTGAATCTGCATTGGTTTTTGGTTCCGTTTGTTTTTTGGTTCCCCTCCGTAGAGCTGGGGATGATGGCGGCGTTCGTCTGCCCCCTCCTGGCCGGGGCTGTGGACTGACGCGATGGTCCTTTGCGGTCCTCTGCTGCCCTCCGGTGGTCATTGATGGGGTTGCAGGTAAGTTAGGCGGCAGGCTCAAGGCCGATGGCCCTCTCCATTTACAAATTGAAGGTCTCCTTTCCTGCTTTTGGTTTCTTTCCGTCTTCTCCATGATAGAATTTAACATATCCTCCGTTTGTTTTAGTACTTGTGGGAGGAGACGGCTGCCTAAATTATTTTTAGCCCAATTTATTGCCATTTTGAGGGCAGATCGCCAATTATAGTCCGGTATCTGTTGTATATTGGTTATTTGGTCTTTGATTAGTTTTTCATGGTGTTCAATTAGGATAGTTATTACGCTTGATTGCCAGTTTATTGCACTACTGAAAATAGCTTGTTGTGTACTCGCTGTGGGCACTGCAGGTTTAATGCATGTGCCCAGAGTTTGAGTTAATTTATTGATGAACTTTGGAGGTACTGGTTTAGAAAGATGGTGAAGGTGATGTTTCGCCTTAATTATTTTATAAATTATGCCCACCTTCATTTTAAAATTTTGAGCCTCTAGGTTTTGGAGCCAGCCGCCATCTCGGTGTGACCTGTTGGCCTTCTGTGGATTCTGGACGGCTGCTCCAGGGATTCTCCAGTGCTGCTTTGTTCTGCTGCTCCTCGACCCGGTCTGGCCGTTGTCCCGTTGTCCGACGTCAGGTGGTCCGCTGGATCCACTCCTGTGCGTCAGGCGTTTCGTTCCTAGCCATGTGGGGCGCAGGCCTTTCTCGTCGTGGTCGGGCGACATCGCCGTGCGGTTCAAAAATCAGACTCTTTCAAACACGACTCTTGTCAAAAAAAGACTTTTGCAGTTTTTATTCCTTGCTTATCTGAAAAACAGATGCGTGACGTTTCGGTTGCCATTAACCTTCTTCAGACTGTTTTCAGTTTGCAGGTACAGTTTGTCATTCCAGCTTCAGGAGGTGATGGGAGAGTGACCACGTAAGGAGCTTTTAGACCTTATTTTTTTCTCACAGGTGGTGCCAATTCAGGTAATTAGGCTACCCCTCCTGGAGGGTGTGTCTATCATTCCAATGTCACTTTTCCATCTCCACTGGAGCAGAACCTACAGCACATAAATATTAAAAAATAAATTACGTTTAATAAATGGTAAAACAGAGAGAAAACATCCTGTAAAAGAGTTAAAAACACACATTTTTTGTCCATCCTTGTCTTTCCGATTTGCCTTTTGTCAATAAAGTTATCTGTTGTGCGGTGGACCATTTCCATTGTTGGTGCGACGCTACGAGGACGCCGCTGATGAAGTTGCACATGATTATTATTATTATTGAATATTATTATTGAATTACTGAATTTTCTTTTTGGAAAACGTTTCGCCTTCTATCCCAAAGGCACCAAGCTCTGCACCTAACCTGATCAGAACTGATGAAGCCTTTTGGATAGAAGGCGGAACGTTTTCCAAAAAGAACATTGAAAAATCCAGATGAACACAAAATCTTTTCTCGGAGAAGAAATCGGTGCCGCTTGGTTTCCTTATTAGGCCTTCGTTTTTGTGCATATTGAAAAGTCTTTGGAACGTTGATTTCCAAAGTTCCCACCGTATATTTCAGATGCAGTCCCAAAGTTTCTTCTTCTGCACTGATTCACTCTTGAACCGAACTCACGGTTCCACCTGCGCGGGGTGTAGTCGTGCCTGTCGGCGGCCGCTACAGGGCGCGCGAACTCCACATAACGCACCAGTGGAGCTCCAGGATGGAACAGAACAAACAGGACATTTAAACAAACGTGCATGGTCAATGTTAGGTCGGTCATTTATGACATGTTTTCATTTGTAAAAATAAACTTTAGCTTATTAGCTGCCCAAGGAAGCTGCTGTAGGTCCCAGTTGAACTAACAGTGGTAATACAATAGCGCTGATGTTTGAATGAGCATTCATCAAAACAGTGAAAGGCTGCTAAAGAGAGTTTCTTTTCATTTCTCCTGATATCAGTTATTTATGCAGCTTTTTTATTTTCATCATTGTGTTTTTATTAGGGGTGGGACATTAACGCGTTAATTGAGATTAATTAATTTTAAATATTTAATGCACTAAAGAATATGAACGTTTTTTTATCGCAGTTTACTTACCTGCAACCTTTGTCAGAACACAGTGTTGCGATATGCCGATTACACCGACGTACACACAGATACACACATGGAGCCTGACAGCGTAACGGGTCTGCTGGACGGTCATTTTTTATTCAAAAAAGAACAGACGGAACTGTTGCTAAAGGCACCGTTTACTGCAAGCTGTGCAGAAAAGAGTTTGCCTGTCACAGAAGCTCGTCAACCCTGAGATACCATTGAAAGGCGAAGCGTGTCGGCGTGATCGCTGAAACTGCTGGAGCTCGAGGTGACGGTTCTGGTGAGCAGGGTCCGTTAGAGCAAATGGGGAGTTTCCAGAAGAA
>CAAE01007759.1:2817-25349 GCA_000180735.1 Tetraodon nigroviridis | reverse complement strand
ATTGATGTTTAAACTAGTGAAAGGTCATGTTTTATTAACTACGGAAGCGTGTTGCATTTACTTAAAAAAAGAAAAATCCGTGTTTTTTTGGTGTAATTATTTCTGTTTTCCGTGCTAATTTTTTCGTGATATTTTTTTCCAGCCCTGTTATCGGAGTTCACTTTGAAATCCCGCGAGAACGCCCAGCCTCCGTGGTGACGTCAGCCCCGCGCTGACGCGCTTCATCCTACACTTTCTGACTCTTGAGTCATTATGTTGCAGCCTGAACGCATTTCAGAGGCATCATCCTGTGTCCGGGAGCAGAGCAGGGATGTCCGGCTGATCCTGGAGGAACTTGGCTGAGTCTCAGATCTGAATGTTCCTTCTGAACAACCGCAAAGTCTCCAGGCGCCTGCGCAAAGTCCACAAACTTCAAGTTCTACCATCTATGAGTTAAAGCCAGGACGATCTCCCAGAGTCTTAAACCCAAATCAGAGTAAAACTTGATTAAACTAAACAAGCTGCTCCCATCGAGCGCTCAATGAAGGACTGAACGTGTCAGGACGACTCACGAGACGAGTCAGAGCAGGGGTGGGCAATTATTTTGCCTGAAGGGCCACATTGGGTTTTAGATCTTGATGAAGGGGCCGGCCAATTGAGGATTGGAGGTTAACTAAAAATTGTGCTTGATAGATTATTAACATGTTAGACTATTAACATGGACTAGAACATGTTAGCATGCTAGGTGAAGAGGGGGTTAAACTTCTTTCTAACCAGTCAAGCTGACAACTTTCTTAATTTGGTTTGTGAAAACTTGTGAAAAGGCTCAGCGGGCCGGATTAAACAGCTCATCGGGCCACATGTGGCCCCCGGGCCTTAGTTTGCCCACCTCTGAGTCAGAGAGTTTAGCGCGGGGCTGACGTCACCACAGAGGTTGGCTGTTCTCGCGGGATTTCAAAGTGAACTCCGATAACAGGCTGGAAAAATTATCACGAAAAACAGAAAAGATTACACGAAAAACAGAAAAGATTACCACGAAAAACAGAAAACATTACACGAAAAACAGAAAAGATTACCACGAAAAACAGAAAACATTACACGAAAAACAGAAAAGATTACCACGAAAAACAGAAAAAATTACTCCGAAAAACAGAAATAATTGCCCCGAAAAACCACGGATTTTTCTTTTTTACGTGAATGCAGTACGCTTCCGTAATGAACGGCATCGGTGTTAAATGTAGAGAGAAGTGTGCGGTGTTTGTGTTGCTCTGGGAGTGTGTTACTCTGGGAGTGTGTTACTCTGGGAGTGTGTTACTCTGGGAGTGTGAGGCTGACTGTGTGTCTGGAGTCAAAATCGCCCCCAAAGTTTGTTCCCTGTAGTTTTCAACCCGAGGAAGGCTCGTTTGTGTAGTCCTCGCTAAGAGTGCTCGAGGAGCCTGAACCGGAACCCCAGAAGTGTGAGGTCCTCTTCTCTGTAGAGGATCTTTGGAGGGGGGCCTGGCCACGCCCCCTCGGCGGCAGAGCGTCGTTTGTGGCGAAGGTGAGTCTGTTGTGACCCGCAGTGGTGAGTAGCGGTGACTTCCGCCAGAACCGAGCTGCCTTTGGCCAGTTTACGGCGGAAAGAGCGAACTTTAATCAGTCGAGAGATTTTAGGAGTTAACCGATAAAATCATTTCGATCCTGGAAATAAATCTCCAGGTCGCAGAGTCAGCAGGAAGTCTGCACAGTTCCGCCGATGGTTCGGGGCTAACTGGAATAAATCTGACCTCGGATCAGAAGTTCGAGGTTATTACAGCCGCTAAGTGGAATAAATCTGACCTCGGATCAGAAGTTTGAGGTTATTACAGCCGCTAACTGGAATAAATCTGACCTCGGATCAGAAGTTTGAGGTTATTACAGCCGCTAAGTGGAATAAATCTGACCTCGGATCAGAAGTCTTGAGGTTATTACAGCCGCTAAATGGAATAAATCTGACCTCGGAGTCAGGCAAGTTCGAGGTTATTACAGCCGCTAAGTGGAATAAATCTGACCTCGGATCAGCCGTCATCTTCGGGAGGAACCCCTCGTTGTCTTTTTTTCTCGGAGTCAGGCCAGTTTGGCCGATGATGCTTCTGCTGGTGATGAAGAACCCAGGGAGCATTTCTCATGTTTGAGATCAACCTTTTTTTTGTCTCTGAGTCTAGATGAGTGAGGACGCCTTCACAGCGGAGAGGGTGGAGTACCGGTACCTGGTGCAGGAGGAGGAGGAGGAGGAGGAGGAGGAGCAGGAGCAGTGCGTCCGCCGGCGCCACCTCAGCCCCCTGCAGGTGCTCTCCACGCGCTGCATCCTCCTCATCGGCCTCACCGTCGCCGCCCTCCTCGGTCTGGCCGTCTACCTGGGCTACGAGTCCGAGACGCCCTCAGGTGCGACCCTGGTGTCAACGCAGTGTGGAGACTTCAGAGGACGCCACGTGAGTCCGAACACGCCCACACACATCCACGCACGCCGGTACCGGTTGCGCTGGGACAGGTTAGCGGCACCGGTACCGGTACTGGTTCCGCTGTGTGACCTCTAGTTTCCGCATGTTGCAGAAAAATGGCGCCTACTCCTTTAAAGGCATTCCTTACGCCGCGCCGCCAGTGGGGCCCCTGCGCTGGGCCCCGCCCGCCGAGCCCGTGTGCAGCGGCCAGGTGAGGGACGCCGGCTGCTTCGGCAGCATGTGCGCCCAGGTGAGGCCGCTGGCCACGGGCGGGAAGGTGATGGGCCACGAGGACTGCCTGTTCCTCAACGTGTGGACGCCCACGCTCAGCCCGGACGCCAAGCTGCCCGTGCTGGTCTGGATCCACGGAGGCTACCTCCACATGCTGAGTGGGGCGGAGCCGCAGTACTCGCCCACAGAGGAGCTCGCCGCCGCCACGGGACTAGTTTACGTCAGCTTCAACTACAGACTGAACGCCTTCGGCTTCCTGGCCCTGAAGGTCCTGAGAGAAGGTTCTCCCACCAACACGTCAGGTCAGTTTCCACCAACAGGGGGCGGGGTTACGGGCCGCCATCACCACCCCGCCTCCTGATTGGACGGCTCTTCTTTGGCTTTCCGCTCTAGCTCCGCCCTGCTCGTGTACCTCCGCGCTCACTTCAAGTTGACCCGGTTACGACTTTGGTTGCAAACGCAGCCCGAGGCTCCGCTGCTGTGTTCCTGTCAGTTAACCGTCGCGTGTCCAGATGAGTCACGTGACTCGCGGCTGGGGGCCTAACTGAGCGAGGAGTGTCCTGCGATGTAACGATGGCGTGATGCGCTGGTTTGACGGCAGCCCTCTGGGTCCCGGCGCTGGCTGGCCCATTTACACCCTGAAAGAGCCACATTTAGCTCAGAGAAGTGGGACACAGGAACAGACCCCCTGCTGTTCCCACAGGGAACTACGGCTTCATGGACCAGATTGCTGCTCTGAAGTGGGTCCAGAAGAACATCCAGGTGTTCGGAGGAGATCCGGCAAAGGTCACCATTCTGGGGCAGAGTTCAGGTAAAGGCTGATGAGCTGGAGGAAGCCGGTCCTCCCATCAGGGGGCCTGTTAGCATCAGGCTAACAGAGGCAGCGCTGGCTTTGGTTGACGTTTCTGGTGTGTCCACCGGGGAAGGCGGGACGTCGGTGTGGACTCTGATGACGTCGCCGCTGGCCAAGGGTCTGTTCCGCGCGGCGGTGGACATGAGCGGCTCGTCCGTCTTCAACGCCACCCTGGAGCAGGTGGAGGCCATCAACCTGGTGTTCCTGGAGAAGACGGGCTGCTCAGACGCAGCCTGTCTGCGAGGGCTGTCGGTCACTCAGGTCCTGCAGGTACGCTCCCATTGTCGTCCCGCTGCTAGTTAGCTGCTGCTAGCTAGCTTAGATCTACGCACGCTAGCCGGCGCCCAATCACGAAACACAAACCAGTAGAGGGAGACAGAGTGCAGCTATTTTGGCCGTATGGTAGCTGTTCTGGCTGTTCTGTAGCTGCTCTGTGGCTGTTCTGTAGCTGTTTGTGGCTGTTCTGTAGCTGTTCTGGCTGTTCTGTAGCTGCTCTGTGGCTGTTCTGTAGCTGTTTGTGGCTGTTCTGTAGCTGTTTGTGGCTGTTCTATAGCTGCTCTGTGGCTGTTCTGTAGCTGTTTGTGGCTGGTCTGTAGCTGTTTGTGGCTGTTCTGTAGCTGTTTGTGGCTGTTCTGTAGCTGTTTGTGGCTGATCTGTAGCTGATCTGGGGCTGTTTGGGCCAGGCCATCCCCTGGAGCGAGTACCCCTTCTGGGCTGCTGAGGACCTGGTCGACCTCCCGCTCAGAGGACACTTTGTTGGACCCCTGACGGCTGTGGATGGATACGTGCTGGAGGCTCCGCCTTTCGACGTCTGGGAGCAGCGGAGGGAGCACAGCGACGTCCCGTTCGTAGTCGGGACCATGGAGCAGGAAACCGACTTCAGGTGAGTCTGCTGGCGTCCTCGCCGCCGTTCCAGCCTCTCACCCCGTCTGGTGTCTGCAGCCCCCCGACAGCAAACATCTCCATGTGGACGTGGGAGGACTACAGGTGGTTTGTGACAGGTGAGGGCAGAGGGGGCGGGGCTTAGAGTCAGGAAGAACCATCAAATGTGATCAAATCTACTTGTACTGATTTGTGTCACTGATCCAACACCTGACCTGCGGAACCTCTGCTGCGGCTGATTGACGGATGGACTGACAGAGAAACTCCGGTCCTTCTCTGACCACCTCCCGGAGGAGGCGTTGCGGTTGTACCCAAGCTCCGCCCCCTGTCCCACCCAGGACCGCTGTCCAGAACGCTCCTTCACCACGATGGTGTCTGACATCAGAGTCACGTGTCCCAACAACGACCTGGCGCTGAGGGCTGCAGGTAAGCGTCCATCCCTGACACCCCAGGTTTGGCCTCTGGGAGTCTGTTTTGGATTTCTGGAGCGGTGAATGTGACCTTGGCAGCTGCCCTGGACAGTCCCGTGTATCGCTACGTGGTGACCCACACGCCGTCCGGCCCCGTCAAGGCCACCGGCGACCTGCTGCCGTTCCCCAGCCGCTTCTCCTTCCACTGCCTGGACGTCCTGACCTTCTTCGGAAGCCTGGGCGTCGTCCTGGGGAAGCAACTGTCCGACAAAGACCAGAACTTCGAGCGTCTCATCAGGCAATACCTGGTCACCTTCGCCACCACAGGTGAGCTCACCTTCTGCCTGAAGCCACCCTGACCTCAGGGGGCGGAGCCACACGGGTGCGTAGGCCTTTGGAGGAGGTTTGTTTGTGCTTTGCCTCACTTTGATTGGTCGTCGTTGCGACGGTTCTGGGACATTTTGAAGCGTCGGCCAGGTGTGTGACGACGCCCCGCCCCTTCCTCTGTCTGACAGGTAAGATGGACAGCAGCTGGCCAGAATACCCCTCGGCCACGGCGCTGCTGTCCGACAGGCTGACGCTGGTCCAGAGCTACTCGGCTGATCGCTGCGAGTTGTGGAGGAACAACAGCCTGTTCAGCTACGCCTGGATCAACAGCAGAGCCTAGACGGGACTCCGCCAGGTCTGGCCCCGCCCACGTTCCTAAAGATGAAAGGTTTCTGTCATCAGATGTGCAGAACCTCAGAAGAACCTCTTCACTTTAATTTGAATGTACTGGGACCGAAGCTCCCCGAAAACAGGTCATCTCATCTCATCTCACGATAATTATTTAATAATTAGGACCACAGCAGGAATCTAGGAACCAGGGAAACTAACCTCAGAGGTTAAAGGGTTTAGATGTCTGGGTTTCAAACCTTCTTTGGAGATTTAAGGGAAACTTAGTTTTCAAACTTCTGCTTGAAATGCTGCTGTGTTTCTAAACACGCTTCTCTGTTTACTGCAGCTTTATTCCACATTTAACAGCTCTCATTCAGGATTTTAAAGCTTGAGATAATTATTTTACATTTGAAATGTCTAAGCCGACTCCAGAAGATGCAAGTTTACCTGGAAAATGTCTGTGTAGGTTCTCAGTCATCCAGGTCATAGTTATCCGAGAAAAGATTTTGTGTTCATCTGGACTTTCTCCTTCTATCCAAAAGGCTGATGAAGCCTTTTGGATAGAAAACGTTATAAGATAGGATAGGAAACGTTTTCCAAAATGAAAATTGAGAAGTCCACATGAACACAAAATCTTTTCTCGGATTTACCTGGAAACGCTCCAACTCTTCCTGAACTCAAACTGAACTTCGCCAGTCTGGCCGCTAGTCGGCGCCAGAGTCCTCCAGAGGCTCCCGGGCGCTTGGCGCCCCCTACTGGCAGACGTGGGTGGCGCAGTCCAAAGACGTGGGCACCTGAATCAACACATTTGAAAACAAGTGATAAAAAGATATTTAATATATATTTTTATGTTAAACTAAAAGAAATGATAAAGATTTATTTTTAGTCAGATTCTTTTTGCAAGGGAACCTTTTAGGCCATTAACTAAAATATTGTCCTACCACAGAACAGTTCCTATCTACTACCATTTGGTTCATTCTTTTTTTCTTTTAATCTGACTCATACTTCTGTTTGTCACCTCTACTCCCTCTGCTAAATTTCTTGAAGAAATTGGAGGTATCGTCCAGCCTCTGGTCCCCTAGTCCAAATAACACCCAACAAACCCAGGGAGAGAAAAAAAGGACAGATGCTCCGACTGAACCAGAGAACTGTGTCTGTTTTTACACTGTTGTTAGTCTTAGGGAACTCGTTCTTACCTGAAGTCGGTGCACGTTTAAGCTTCTATCTGCCACTTAGCGTTAGCGGAGCCACTTTTACTGTTTTTCCAAAATAAAAACCTGCAAAAGTTCTCAACAGTCTGGTCAGAGGATTCAGCTTTGTGTCCTCACCTGGTTACTAGAAGGAATATTTTTCACCCACCAAACAGAAAAAACAACATCTCCCACACAAATTACATTTAAGTTATTCAAAAGTTGACAGATTTATTTCCTTTAGTGCTGAAGTCGTTCACAGTAACATCACAGGAGGAAAACGTCACCACTGCAGCACCCGGTTCCCAGTCTGGTCCCGGTTCCCAGTCTGGTCCATGTGCTCTAGATTCCTCCAACAGAAATGGAGGAACTCACTCGTACTCAAATATTGCTCAGGTTTTGTCTGCTGACTAATGATTGGAGGCTCCTGTGTGAGCGGACCCTCCCTCCCTCCTCTGAGTTAGAGAATCCACGGTCCTGGGATGAGCTACGGAGCCGGCAGCTCAAACGGAGGGTGGAGGTTCCCGGCAGTCACGGAATCCTGAGTTTCTCCTCATAGTTTCAGATGTTTTCAAGCTCGACTTTATTCTTGAACTCGGATTTGGGCTCAAGTCTGGATTTGGGTTTAAACTCTGGAAGAGCTGCTAACGCCTCCGTCTGGCTTCAAACCTGCTCAGAACCAACAAACCGAAGAGGAAAAGGTAGAAAAAGGGAGGATCCCAGAAAAGACAAACTCTGAACATGCAAACGGTGAAAAAGGAGCGTGGAGGGTTTGGTCTGAGAGCGGCTACGTCTACATTCTTAAAGGATGGAAAACATTTCCCAAAGAAGTATTTTACAAAATCCCACAATGACTTGTCAGAGATCAAATAACTTAAAAACAATAATATTAAATAATGTACAGGTTTTGTATAAATAATAAAAACAGCAAAAGTATAAAAATAGACACAGTAGTTAAATATGAATCCAAAATGTTCTAAACCTGATCAACTCAAAAGTGCAAAACAAGGTTGTTTTTTAAATTTGGTCACATCTGAGGACCGCTGTTCTCCGTTAGCTTCCAGCTAACTGTTAGCAGCGGTACGGAGGTGATCCTGGCTAGCTAACGAGGCTAGCTCCTGACTGACGCGTCGGTCCCTGACCAGGAGCTTGGAGCGTTGGCTAGCTCTGAACCGCTCGTGTGACCAAACCTGGACAGAAGCAGGAAGCGAAAGCAAACCTGGCACAAATTCACCACCGCCGTTTCCACAGGTCAGAGACCTGATTCAGTCTGTACAACGGAACAAAACGGCGCCAGCACACACACGGCGTCCGCAGGAACGCGCCGCCGCCACCAAGACGTAAAAAACTACAATCCAGCCGTTGGTTGTCCTCCGCTCGTCACCTGTCGGTCTGTACACGGGGGGCGCCGTGGGGGCTTGGTCTCCAGCGTTAAAAGTTACTGTGGATGATTCCTGGTGGCAGAGACATCAAACACTGAGCTCTACGCAACAGCCAAGCTACATCTGCTACTGACACTGACGGGCTAGCAGCGGGCTAGCAGCGGGCTAGCAGCGGGCTAGCAGCGGGCTAGCAGCGGGCTAGCAGCGGGCTAGCGCTCCTCGGGGCTGCTCCGTGTCCTGGGCTCGCCGACGCTCTTTGATCTGTCTTTGCTGCCGGGGGGGCTTTTAGAGTCGCCGGGGGCATGCTTGGCAGGGGAGGAGCTAGGCGTGACAGGGGCACCGGGGGGGTGGGACGTCTTGTCGTCTGAAAAAAGCTGTTTAATTACGTCAAAGAAGTTACTCAACGGGCTGCCTACACAGACGGGAAGAAAAGAAAAGAGAGACAAACAGATGAATAATGAGGTTAACGAGAGGAAGAGGGTCGACTCAGGGATGTGGGGGGGTCGGGGGGAGGAGCCAAACTAGCTTCACACACGAGGAAGATGGGAGCCACAAGTCAACCACCTGAACGTTTCCTCCTGAAACAGGTGATTCCAGTCAGACGCTCAGCTGAAAATGTTGGAAAAGGAAAAGATTTGAAACCAAACGTGAACTTTGGCCGTTTTGCAGGAGGAAATGAGGGGAAACGTCAGGTGAAAGACTTCTCCCAGCTGGTCCCAACCCTCCTCCGGGGCGGCTGCTTCTAACAGGAGCTCTGGGCTAGCTTTAGCTTAGCAGTTAGCCTGGGTGCTGACGCCTAAAACTCCAGAGTTCTCGTTAAAACGCCGCAGCCCTCGTCAGAACCGTCAGAGAGCATGCAACATGGCGGACGAGCGATCGGCCAATCCGCTGTGACCACCATCAGGACAGAATCAAGCAGATCCTCTGGTCAAAGATCCACAATCCCACCAGCTGAGGGAAACACACACACATGCACACTGGCACACGCTGGTGTTAGTGTGGGGACTGTTAGTGAGGCGTCTCCAGGTGTGTTTCTATGGTAACGGTGAAGCTCCAGGTCTCATCTTACCACGTTTGGATGATTTAGTGGACAAAGAAGCTGAACGCTGAGGAGCATCTGGGAGCAGAGGACACCATCATCATCACCACCTTCATCATCACTATTCTCACCCAGGTCAGCCATGGGCATCACCACCATCATCATCCTCAGGACTGGTCTTCTCCTGCTTCTGAGACCCCAAAGGACCTCTGATCTTCATCGCTGACGCCTACATAGTGCCCCGGCCACCCCAAGGCTGCGAGGATCTCTGTACCCTGCACTTACATCCCATAATGAACAGCAGACAACCACCAACAGTCCCCAACTCAGCACGTATCCCATCATCCTCTACGGCTGCACATGAGAAACGAAACATCAGTTGTTTACCACCTGACCTGCTCCCTGTTGGTGAGCAGAGATCAAAGACGGAGCAGCTGAGACGCAGCCATGGTAATAACAGCGGTAACGACACACATCACACATGCAGGCGATGACGTCAGCGCCGTGCTCTCACATGCCGCATGCTTCACCGCTGCTGTGGTTCTGAACCCGCTCCCAGCATGCAACTGGGTCTGAAGCAGATGACGGGAAGTGGCGTGACATGGCGAGAGAGGACACGGATACAGATGTGGACGCGGCTGTGAGGGTGCTGTAGTCCCCCGCCGCGCCACCAGAGGGGGCCATGATCACAGAAATGACCACAGGACAACCAGTCACTTTCTTTTCTTCCACTTTTTGATTGCATCTCTTTATAGGCAGCCCAAACCGGCCAATCACGTGCGACCAGTGTTTCTGTCGTTTGAATCGAGCGCGTGGTCGAGTCGCGTGTACGAACTGGGACCACGTGTTCCGCCTGTGTGCATGTGCAGGATCATGCATGTCAAGCCGTGTGCTGGGTGGGCCAGCGGGTAGGGGGAGGTTCATCTGGAGGAGGGAGACAGGGAGGGGGGCGGAGTTTCACCTACCCGATATCTGCGGCGGGACGGCGGGCTGCTCGCCGCTGCTCAGCAGCTGCGCCTGGATGGTCTCCACCACACGCTTGAAGCGTCTGCTGGGACCTGAAGATGAAGACGAGCCCAGAGTTAAACCTGGTTCAACCTGCGGCTGAGCAGCAGAACACCTCCCCCAGAGGCGACAGCTGGTACTACAACAGCAGGAACCCTTCATTTAACCATCGACCCCTGAGGGGGAGGAGCCTGCTGGGACTGGTGTGGGCGGAGTTCTCTGATCACCTGACAACAGGGTGAAGGTCACTGAGTAGATGCCGTTGTCCTTGGTGGCGCCGCCGCTCTCCGAGTAGGTGATGTCCACCTGGAACTTGACGGGTTTCTGGAACACGGCGGGGCCGGCGCTGGACTTGTACTCGGCCCTGAAGCTGGTCTGAGAGACGACGCTGTGGCTCAGACTGGGGATCTGCGAGAGGGCGGGGGTCAGTTAGCCTTCAACTAAGACCGCTCGCTGCACAGCATCAGCTCTCCACCTCCTTGATGTGGGCGGGGCTTCATAGCAAGGTGGGCAACTACAGAAAGAAGAGAAGGCTTACGGAGAGGAAGGCGTGGACGATGTCGGCCTTGATGGAGCTCAGCGGTTTGTCTCTGATGACGATGAAGATCTGCTCCTCCTTCTCCAGATTGATGAAGTTTCCAAACCAGGACTTTTTGGCCAGTCTGAAGGGAAAAGATGGTCACATGATCCAGGTTAGCTGATGGACAGGCGAGTGAAAATGAGGAATTCATCTGCAGTGTTTGTGTGTGTGTGTGTGTGTGTGTGCGTGTCTCACTCTGGAGACGAGTCTGGGGTTAAGCTGGACATGTCCTCCTGGGTGGGAACTGTCAAAATAAAGCAGTTAGCCGGCAAGATGGTCAGATAATCTAATAAATGTATGGTGAGAAACCCCGCCCCTTTTACTGGAACGAAAACCACAAAAACAAACTGAAGGAAAAGAAATATTTCTAGGTGGACAAATGACCTGTGTAATACCCCGGATGTCCAGCAGAGGCGCTACGAAGCTACAGTTTCAAAACAGCATCAATATTTGGCCCCTCCCTCATGGTTACGGGAGGGGTGGGACATGGCTCGGGTACCTTGCATTTTCCTGCGGTGGAACCGGGTCGAGCCCAGGAAGCTGTTCTTGAAGGAGTTGAGGCGCGTCCTCCAGGGCACGCCCCCGATGGAGGGGCTGGGGGGCGGGGTCGGGCTGGGCGTGCCCGTGGGGCTGTCCTTTGGGGTGTGCGCGGGGGTCCCTTTAGGGGTGGGGAGAGGGCTTCCTCTAGGAGACGGGAGGGGGGTCACCTGTGTGATGGGGACACATTTGCCGTTGTGGTCAGGGTGGAGGTGGTGTCGGCGGCGGGGGGTCACGGGGGGCATGGGGGACAGCGGGATGGAGAGCTTAGGCGCCACGGTGAGGGGCGGGTGGCGTCTCACCCGTGGGCTGCTGGGGAGGCACGGCGCCAAAGGCGTGTCTGGGTGTGGAGGGCTCGGACTTGGGCGTGGGCGGGGTCTGGGCGGTGGTGGGGAGGGGGTTGGACCTGGTGGTCTGCAGGGGCTTCTCACACACTTTGGGCTTGGCCGGGAGGGTCTGAGTGCGGGGGTGCATGAGGGGGGAGCCCATCTTTGGCTGGTAGGCGGTGGCAGCGTGTGGCCCCACCCCGTTGAGGCGGGCCTGAGGGGAGTGGGTGGGGCTATAGTTGGGGGACTGACACAAGTCTGGGGACTGAGGTGGGACGACAAACCGCCGGCTGGGCTGCAATCAGCCATGCAGATCAGCCAATGAGAGCGCAGAGCAGCGCGGCGCCAACAAAGGTTCATTCCCGAGAAAAAAGGAGGGAAATGAACAGAAGGTGGCGGATGAGTGGAGATGTGGAGCAGGCAGGAAGCGGTGAGAGTGCAAGAAAGAAAGAAAACAGAAGAAATGTGATCAGCCAATCAGAAGGCCGCAGTGGGGCGTTCATGATGGGATGCACCGATTCTATTCAGCCTTTTTCTGCCCCGAAGGGCCCACCTCGGGGCCGCTGCGACATCGGTGCATCCCAGATTCAGCCGCTAGCTAACTTTAGCTGAAAAGCTAACAGCCTTAGCTTCATCCTCATGCGCTGATGCGTGACGCCATGCGATGAATCAGCGACTGTCAAACTCTGCTTTAATGGTGGATCGAAACGTTAGCGAGACGCTCCTTTAGCTCGTGGACTACAATGTGTTAGCTTCGGTCTGATGCTGTCAGGTCACCACAGGAAGTTGTGTCATGTCGCCTTACATCATCATCATCAAAGCCGAGGTAAAACATCTAAACTTTCGCCCGATCGTCAACACGAAAACCTTCCGAGCAGCTAATGTGTTAGCTCGTTAGCGCCTGCTGCACTGGCGCAGGTCGCCGAGGTCAACGTTCCTGTGGTTCTCTGTTTGGAGCCTGACACAGCTCAGCGATGAAATCTGCAGTGGTGCGGACGGACGTGGCGGCGGAGAGCACGCAAACTCACCCTGGGACTGCTGAGAGGACTGGTGGACAAACCCGAGGACGCTCCGCTGATCGAGCGCGACCTGTGGAAACACACGGCAGCAGGTCGGCAGGTGAACGGACACAGACACACACTCACACACACGCCAGCAGGGGGCGAGGGCGGAGCTTTCCACGAATCTCCTCCGTTAGATAATTACTGGGATGAAATGCTCCCAGTGTGTTTAATTTATGCTAATTGTGTCAACCACAGCGAGAGCCTGGAGAGCCATGAAGAGGCCAAACACTCCATCATCAATCCATCCTGGCACACAGGCCACGCCCACTCCAGAAGAACCATTTTCTTTGATGTAACGTTTAAACAAAAACCGTGGCAACGCGCAGTCGTGACCGGTGTTTTTCCATTTCTGAATGGTCTTCTGTGCTCTGTGTGTGTGTGTGTGGGTGTGTGTGTGTGTGTACGTTGGTGCAGTGGCGCTCTCACCTCTGGCCGTGGGTCGCCATGTCGATGGCTCTACGCACTGGTACAGGTGACCCTCCCTCCGTCACGGTCAGGACCTCCATGGACTTTCTCTCCGGCCTCCGTTTGGCGTGACGGCTCAGCATCGGCGAGTCCACCCGCTTACGGGGAGGGTCTGCTGAGCAGGGCAAAGGTCAGAGGTCATCGCTGGAAGACATGAGGTCCTAAGCTCTGTGGCTAAAGTCTGAAAACCTCACAAAGGTTAAAAGTCCTGAAAGCCAAACGTCTCATCCAGACTTTGGCCTGACCCTACGACCTCTGCACGACCTCTAGGATCTAGCTCTGTCTCCAGGGGAGCTGAGACTCGTGACCGGCGCCTCTCCTACCGATCTCGTTGCGCGGCGGCAGGTTCTGGTCCTCGTGGCTCGGGTATCTCTCCTTGCGGTCCAGCAGCAAGAAGTAGATCATCTTCTCCTGGTTGTGGCTGCAGACAAGAGGTGGGAGACGCTCAGGTGAGTTCCTCCAGGCTCCTCTGCAGCAGCAGCCCTTCCTCCTCCTCCTCACTCACTCAGCAGACAGCAGATCTGAGGTCAGTTTCTCCTTGTCTCGGAAGCAGCCC
Source organism: Tetraodon nigroviridis (assembly GCA_000180735.1). NCBI lineage: Eukaryota > Metazoa > Chordata > Actinopteri > Tetraodontiformes > Tetraodontidae > Tetraodon > Tetraodon nigroviridis. The sequence goes on along the minus strand of CAAE01007759.1, from coordinate 11,734 downwards.
AGAGAGTTCATGCTCTCCAGGACGTCGGGGTCGATCTCCTCGGCCGAGGCCAGCGTCCTGACCACCACCTTCCTGGGGACGGGCTGCTCTGGCTCCGGCTCGTTCTTTCCAGCTCTGCAGCGTTAGTGACCAGATGAGAGAGGAAGAGGATCGTGGGTCATCAGAGAGGGGGCACAAAGCTGCTGCTCTCAGATCAGTTTCATCCGGCGCACCAGTGCCATCGCAGACGAACTGGAGGCGGAGGTCTACTTCACAGGTGACCCAAGGTGTGCTATCTGGACTCTGCTCTAGCTGTAAACACAACAGATGAAGAGCATCAGCTGACCGTCATTCGCTCGGCTGGACCTCCGCTCTTCTGCTTCAACTTTTGGTGCAAACGAAAACCTCAGAAGTCTGAGCCCAGACGCTAATTCCTGCTAACGTGGGGTCCCGCCAGTGTCGTACCGTCAACCGCTTGGCGGGGTCCACTTCAATCATCCCACGCAGGAGGTTCTGACAGTCGGGGGGGATGAAGTGGGGCATGTGGAACACCCCCAGCTTCACCTTCTCCAGGAGGTTCCTCAGGTTGTCATCATCGAACGGCAGTGCCCCCTGTAGGCAGAAGAGGGAACAGCAACCACCATCACGTTAATTCAGGGTTTTGAATGAATCTTTATTGACATTAATACACCAACACCTCCTCACCACCAGCAGAGCAAACAAAATAACGCCGCAGCTCCATGCGTCCGCCTTCCGGCCATCGTACTTCTCCCCCTGGGCAGACGGACAGCGTGAGTCCATCTCAGAGAACAGAATACATACAGCCGTGTGTGAAGAGTGTGTATGTGTGTGTGAGAGAGAGACAAAGCCACATGACAGGCGGAGCACTCACCCTGATGACCTCCGGGCAGGCGTAGTGAGGAGATCTGTGAAAGAGGGCAGAAGAAAGGATGACACAGACGAAGGACGGCCTGCAGCCACCAGATCAACATGCACCGCTTCATCACAAACACACAAGAACGTCACGCTCAGACCACCTGACCTCACTCAGATGAGCCACTAGAACAGCAACCTTCTATCAGGCTGCTGCCTCTACAGGTGAAAAGTGGCACTACAAGTCAGGAGCAAGCTTAGCAGCTCCAGAACTCTCCTTTCTCTTCTTCTTCTTCTTCTTCAGAGGTGGTCTGGGAGACCTGGATGATCGCCTGACTCTTCATCGTTATTCCACCCAGGAGGTTCTCACCCACAGCTGGTCTCCAGCAGGCTGTCTCCGACCTGCAGAGACGCCATGCCAAAGTCTGCGATCCTGATGTTGTTCTTTTCATCCAGCAACAAATTCTCCGGTTTCAAATCTCTGTGGCTGGATGGAAGCAGACGATCATGTGATCAGACACAAGCGTGGAAGGAGCGGACCAGCCATCCTGGACCTGCTGAGGACAGACCAGATGGAGTGGCTGTGGCAGAAGTCCAGCGCTGAGATGATCTGTCTGAAGAACTTCCTGGCCTCCTTCGGCGTTAGGCGACCTTTCTTCACCAGGTAGTCGAACAGCTCGCCGCCCGACACGTGTTCCAGCACTAGGTACCTGCAGGGACGAGCACGGGACAGCCTGAAGCCAGAGAAGCTCCCCTCCGCCCTTGGGGACGTCCTCCACCCACTCAGCTCATCTACAAGCTCCACCCAACACAACATCGGCTCCTGTGTGACAGCGATATGGCAGCGATATGGCAACAGGCGGACTTACAGGTATTTCTTATTTTCGTAGACTTCGTGCAGCTTTAAGACGTGAGGATGCTCGATGAGCTTCAGAATGGCGATCTCTCGCTCCACCTGCACGCGCACACACGCCCAGCACACACACGCACGCACACAGAAAAGTCAGGAAACAGACCAAAGAACAGACCTTCAGAAGACCGAGTCCTTCTCACCTTCATCAAAACAGACTCGCTCAGTTTTTCTCTGTTGACGATTTTAATGGCGACTTTCTGGCAGGTGACACAGTGGATGCCGAGCTTGACCAGACCTGAAACCAGCAGAGGAGTCAGCATCCTCATCATCATCTTCATCAGCAGAGACAGAAACACACCACCCTCCCGCAGGTCCACCCTCCTGTCCGCAGACACCTTCTCTCAGGGTCACTTTCTGTGAACCAGCTGCTACTTTCGCCTATCAAAGCAAGGAAAGGCTGCTTTGATCTGAAGGTCTGCAGGTGTGTGTGAAAATGCCAGGCTGCTGCAGGTGTGACAGGTGATTTCCCTGTGGGGGGTCTCCCACCGACACCCGCCAGGTGCATTTCTGCAGGTACACACCTAAAAGGACCCTGCCTGATGTTCCCATGTTCTGCTCAGCATGGCGAGGGAGGGGCAGTGGAGGTACGCAGAATAAAGGTATTTCCATGACGATGGAGCATTTGACCCCAGCTTTGTGAGACCATGTGACACCGTGTCAATCAAAGGTTTTGACCTTCAGAGGCTAAAAGGTTCCATCATACCATTATGGAGAATAACAAACAGAGCAGATGAGAGGCTCTTACCTGCGAGGGAGGCAGGACACAGCCGGCCAATCAGCAGAGAGCATGAGGACACAGGAGAGGAGATCAGTTAGCCATTGGCTGAGAAATCTACCCAGCAACAGATGACGCCCAAACAGCTGTTCGGCTTTTATCGCTGCAACCCGTTTTGTGTGAAGCTGCTGAAACGAAGGATATGTGTGTCAAGGTTAGCCCCCCACCCCCACCCCACCCCCCACCGTCTACACCCGCCCCCACCCTAAAGACATGATTTCAGTGGAATTCTGTGATTTTTGTCCCTCCTCCACAAAGCCCCTGTTTCTTCATTAACGAGGTAATCAGCTCCTCCTTTCTTCCACATGGGGGAGGAGAGGAAGAGGAGGAGGCAATGAAAAGGGGGTCAGGCCTCAGGAGGAAGAGCGAGAGAGCAGCTTCCTGCTCGAAGGAGGCAGAAAGTGTGTCTGCAGTCTGAGATGCCCATGAAAAAAAGAGAGCGTTTCCAGGGTGACGTCACTTCTGATCAAACCCAACAGCCAGGTCCCACTGGCAGGTCACGTGACAGGAAGGAGATTACAGCGCGTTAGAGAAGGAAGATTTATTAATTTAGTCTATTAGTTCATCTGACAGAACAGACACACTTCCTGTCAACCATTCCCCTAATGAACGCACCTAACGATCTCCAGATCTCAGGTCACTTGAGGCGGAGGTCCGGGGTTAGCAGTCCGGGGTTAGCATTACTGAGATAGTCAGGTCAGGTCAAGAGAGCTTTATTGTCATTTTCAAACATATATAGCTGGTGCAATACATATTGAAAATGAAACAACGTTTCTCCAGGACTTGGTGCTGGGTAGGGCAACACAGGGTACAAAAGACGACAGGGCGACACAGGGACGACATAGAGTCGCCTACGACAAGTGCGACAGACATGCTTGACGTCACGCTACATGGACGGGTACATGGACGGGTACATGGACGGGTACATGGACGGGTACATGGACGGGTACATGGACGGGTACATAGAATAAAGTGCTGGCTACAGTGCAGATGCTGCATGTGAGGTTATTCCAGTAAAGTGGCAGTGCATTGTATCATTGTAAACATTATACACATAATACCCAGTGGTAGTATTGAGGCAGCAGAGGGTGATTTGTGCAAACTTGTGTCTCTAAAACCAGAACATTTGCAGCAGAGTTAAATAATAAATAATAATGTTGTGTGGTGGCGTGTTGGTCACCGGGGTTTGTGTTTGTGGTCTGTGTGTGTTCAGTTTCTTCCAGTGAGGAGTCTGATGGCCTGTGGGTAGAAACTGTTTGTCAGTCTAGTTGTGTGCTCTGACTGCTCTGACACCTACTCTGGGCAGCTCCAAACTCACTCTCACACACTCACACACACACACACTTTTCTTTGTAAATTAATTTTCAACACGGCTTCAACCTGACTCGACTCGCCTGTCAGAACGTGGTTGTTAATGAGCCCTGATGTCTTTCTCACAGGAGCACACACACACACACACACACACACACACGTTAGCCATGGAGGCTCATGTCATGTGTTGACCCAACATCCAACCTTTTCCTCCCTGAAACCTTCCAGCTCTTTTTCTGCGTAGACAAGAAAAACGAAGATGCAGCAGAAGGAAACAGTCAGCACGCTCCTCTTTCCGTCCATCGTTCTGCCTGAAGCTGCTGGGGTGATTCCTCCCTGCATGATGTCTTCAGAGACACTGGTCTATTTTTAGTCCCCTCTTTCAGGGGCACTCACCCTTGTCCTGATGAATCGTCCTTTCAACAGCCGTCCAAACTTCGGGCTTTCATGCCTGTCCTCTTCATCACGCACACACGTCTTCCCAAGGTTTCTACTGATTTCTGCCAGAGACAATTAGTCTTAAAGACTCTAAGACAATATAAAGCTAAAAGGAAAGGCCATCTTTGGCGTAGCATGCTTCTGTTTCCAGGTCAACAGCACCGTCGGAGGAAACAGTCGCTCCCATCTCACCTATGAGCTACTGAGCCTGTTTCCATGAGCCGCCACGGCAAAAACCAGCTAACCAACAAAAACCTGTGGAAACCAGCCAACAGTGTAACAGCATCAATGTGCAGTTTTCCAATTTTCACAACAGCTTTCAGAGGAAACGAACTCTTTTGTCTGACGGGACAAAAACCCAGCTTGTTACTATTTTACCGTCTGTGCCGTTATCGCGAGCTGCCAGTTAGCTTAGCTACAAACTTCTCCAACCTTCTTCTTAAACCTGCTAAGAGATTCAGACAGCTAATAAATCAAGAATTCTGATCTCAGAGGTCACTGTAAGTCAGTAGAGGTCGCATGGTCGTTTCCATGGTTTCAGGTTTATGAGGAATGTGCACATCATCTACTTGTGTGGGCGTCGCCCTCCGCGCTCACAACGACCCCCGTCAGCCAGACCGACTCAAACGCATCCCAACAGAGGGGAAGAAGCTTAAAGACGATAGGAAGGTCTGAAACATGACAACTCGCTGATCAACACCGGTAAATGCAAAAAAAAGTTTATTTATAGAAGGTTTATCTGATGTGAGTGGAGACGGAGGGCCTTCCAGACTGGAACAAACCTTCTAAAAATAACACCAGTAACCAACACCTTCATCTGTACCATGTGACCCAGCAACAGCCAATCAGCAGCTGGTTTCATCATGACTCAGGTCCAGGGCTCCTGGAACCCAGAGGGCGAGGAAGCAGGAGATGAGGAAGAGGAGGAGGAGAGGATGCTCCTGGTTCTCTGGTGGGTGAGAACTAACTGGAGAGGAGGAGGAAAAAGAGGAGAAGGAGAGAAGCAGCGCTGACAGCTGATGTAGCAGACGGAGGAGGGTCAGAGGTGACCCTGATTGGGTGACGAGGAGGAGCAAAGGAGGAGATCAAAGGGAACCTGATGGAGCGAGGAACTGCAAATGTAACATCACTGCCGTCATCACTTCAGAGACAATCTGATCTCACACACACACTCTCACACACACACACACACACTCACACACACTCACACTCCTCTCTTACCACTGAATGCAGATTAATTACTTCACCCGTTTCCTCTGTACTCCCTGAGGAGAACAAGATGATGCTGACAGAAAAAAAAGAATAAAGACAAAGACAGAGAGGGGGAGACAGAGAGGGAGAGACAGAGAGAGAGACACAGAGAGGGAGAGACAGAGAGAGAGAGAAGGAGAGAGAGAGAGAAAGAGACAGAGACAGAGAGGGGGAGACAGAGAGAGAGAGACAGAGAGGGAGAGAGGGAGAGACAGAGAGGGAGAGACAGAGAGAGGAGACAGAGAGGGGGAGACAGAGAGAGAAAAAAAAATAGGAGAGACAGAGAGGGAGACACAGAGAGGGAGAGAGACACGCAAGCGCCCCAGCCACGCGCGCACCGCCCACAAACGCCCCAGTAAAAGCCGCAACACACAAAAACGCAGCGAGGGGGGGGGCAGCAACCGCACAACCACGCCGGCGTCGAAATGGGGGGGCGGGGGGCGGGGGCGGCAGGGGGCGGGGGCCGTGCGTGTGTGGGGCCGCGCGCGCGCGTGCAGGTGGAGCGAGAGATCGCCATTCTGAAGCTCATCGAGCATCCTCACGTCTTAAAGCTGCACGAAGTCTACGAAAATAAGAAATACCTGTAAGTCCGCCTGTTGCCATATCGCTGCCATCGCTGTCACACAGGAGCCGATGTTGTGTTGGGTGGAGCTTGTAGATGAGCTGAGTGGGTGGAGGACGTCCCCAAGGGCGGAGGGGAGCTTCTCTGGCTTCAGGCTGTCCCGTGCTCGTCCCTGCAGGTACCTAGTGCTGGAACACGTGTCGGGCGGCGAGCTGTTCGACTACCTGGTGAAGAAAGGTCGCCTAACGCCGAAGGAGGCCAGGAAGTTCTTCAGACAGATCATCTCAGCGCTGGACTTCTGCCACAGCCACTCCATCTGGTCTGTCCTCAGCAGGTCCAGGATGGCTGGTCCGCTCCTTCCACGCTTGTGTCTGATCACATGATCGTCTGCTTCCATCCAGCCACAGAGATTGGAAACCGGAGAGGGAGTTGCTGGATGAAAAGAACAACATGAGGGAGAGAGAGAGAGAGAGAGATAGAGAGAGAGAGAGAAGAGGGGGGGGGGGGGGAGAGAGAGACTGGGGAAGACAAGTCAGAACCAGATGATGAAGCTGAGAGGAGGAAGTCCCAGTTTTACAGAGTGATGATTTTCAGGAGTCCTCTTCTGGGGGACGGACGAGGACGAGGACACAACAGACACTTGTCCTGGCTGAGGACAGCAGGTCTGGAGTCATTCATTCTATAAAGACGTGGAGAGACGCAGTCCACAGCGTCAAGCTCTTCAAACGTGTCTGAAGCTCCGAGACCACCTGACTCAGATCCTTCCTCCCACTGGAGGAGACAAAGCGACCAATCAGGCGCTGGGGCTGGAAATAACATCAGAGGTTTTCTCTACCGGGACAAAGCAGCGTCTCGCAGAGCCACCACCACAAAGGAAGAGCTCATCCAACAGAAGAGCTCATCCAACAGAAGAGAAGAACGCATTCTCCACCTCCCCACCGTGACGGCGTTGGGACGGCCAGCATGCCATCGCCACAGAGGACGCTCGCTGTTTCACAACAGACACACAAGGCAGTCACCAAGCACATGAGAACAAACAGGCTGGCAACACACCTCTCCACCAGCTCAGTCTGGTGCGGGTGTGTGACGATGGTTGACGTGGTTACGAAGGATGCTCTGATGTTTGAAGCTGCAGGAAATTCAACTTAACCTACTTTTAGTGAAGAATTTACATAAATACTCTGATCTGTGAGGAGGAGCAGAAGACAAATCACAGCCCCCGAGCTGCACGTGTGTGTGTGTGTGTGTGTGTGTGTGTGTGCTGTTTCTGGAGGAACCTTCTGCTTCGGCTGGTTGGTAAAATCTGATCCCAGGGCAGCTTCAGGACCCCAGGCGGCTCCTGTAGGTCCTCCACCAGCGTCAGGCTTCCTGCTTCTTCTGTGGTGGCCTGGACACCATAATCCATCAGAAGCGCCTGATCTCTGAGGTGAAAACACCATCACTTATTCATGACACGAGACGAGCGGCGGGACCAAAGCATCATCTGACGTCCTCCCTCGTCACCTGACAGACACGCCAAGGCCAGGATAATGATGTGGTTGTTACAATGCTGTAATAACCGTAATAACTTCCCTCCGTGGCGGATCAGCTGTCACGTGACAGGAAACCAGGCCCAGTTTGTGCCGTTAACTCTGCTGGGGAGCTGCTTTTAGGGGAGGAGGGGGCTTCCAGGGCTTGGGGGGGTGTTGGAGCTGCTGCAGACGTGGTTGGGGGTTTGGGTGGGCCTTAAGCTGCTGCTGCTCCACATCCCATCCTGACTGGCACCAGAGGTGATCCTCATCCCAGCCCAATCCCTCCGTCACAGGAGGGGAAAATAAATCCTCAAATAAACAAAACTAACTCCACCATGACCCCCATATTCACCCCCGGAGACCCACTGCCCCCCCAGCTCAGATCTCACACCAGCTAATCCCAGAGAGGCTGACGGAGGAATTATTCCGTATTATTATTATTCTGAGGCTGCTGGAACCTTCAGCAGAGATGGAGGGTTTCAAACAGCAAGTGGAACCACCCGGGGTTCCTGCCCTTCACTTTAGTGCGTAGAACCGGTTCTGGGTCACCAGAAGCTCCAGGAACAAACAAACTCTGCTCCCTGAGCGGCTCCTCGTACACTCGTGGCCCCTCCACGCCACTAAGCCTGAGCAGCGTTTCACCAAGCTGGTCCTCCGGAGCCTCCAGGTCAGTGCCAGGCCCGTCTGAGGAAGAGCTGGGCCTTAGACAAGGTGCTCCGGGTCCTGCAGGGCGGAGCTGCTCTCATAGGTGGGTCAGCCTGTCCACCAGGCCGGAGCACTAGAAGGATGACGAAGGCTGCCACCTCATCGCTCCCCTCATCCTGTTGAATCGTCTGATGAATCGCCTCCATAAGCCCCTAACCCTAACCCCGGAGACATCCCACAGAACCAGCGTGGCGGTGGCGCCACTGAAGGCCGACAGCTGCCAGGGAACCAGCTGATACTGGTATCAAAACACAGCAGGAAGTGCAGGTGAACAGCTCTTTTCAAAGTAAAGCATGTTGGATGTGGGGCATCAGTCAGTAACTCAACCATCGAAGTTTGGAGCGCGCCGTCATCAGGGGTACGTCACCGCTGCATCCTGCCCTCTCATTGGCTGAGCCAAAACAGTGACATCATCAGCTTGTCAGTGGCTTTAGAGGGGCCGAGTCTTTTCTTTCTCTTTTTCCATTTTTCATTTCACTCTTCTTTTTCTTCACAACTCTGCAAGCTTTCCATTTTACCCTGTCCTCCTCCTCTTCCCCCTCTCTGCTTCCATCCCCTCCCCCTCTAGTCTTTTATTCATCCCCTAGCATACATGCCCC
>CAAE01007757.1:13831-25432 GCA_000180735.1 Tetraodon nigroviridis | reverse complement strand
CGGTACGTGTGTTCCAACCACAGGGGGTCACACTCCTCAGCCTCTCTGGTGGGTCTGTTCGGGGGTCCTGGACCCAGCGGACAGTCCAGCCCCAGACTGAGGAGGAGCAGTGAGGCTTCCGTCCTGGCTGTGGAACTGTGGAGCAGCTCTACACCCTCAGCAGGGTCCTGGAGGGGCTGTGGGAGTCCGCCCAACCAGTCCACATGTGGCCCCCAGGAAGACCCGGGACCCGCTGGAGGGACTATGTCTCCTGGTTGGCCTGGGAACGCCTCAGGGTCCCACCGGAAGAGCTGACGAAGCAGCTGGAGGGAGGGAAGACTGGGCTTCCCTTACGTTGCTGCCCCACAACCCAAGTCCAGATAAGTAATGGATGGATGCATGCATGGATGGATGGATGGATGGATGGATGGACATGATGTTCACGCGTTGCGTGGAGAACCAAGGTCCAGGCTAACTGCACCTTCTCCTGCTCAGCCCTGTTGTCAGCAGTTTGGCTGCTCTCAGGCGTCTCAGGCCTCATCTGCCGTCCACTCATCACCAACATCAGCAGCTTACAAACAAACCATCAAAAAGGGAACTTAAATGTGTCCACCTTCAATATGTGAAGGGGTTTTTACCAGCAGCTGTGGCAGCTTGTAACCGTGAGAATGAGATGATATAAACAGCTCAACTCTTCGTGTGTTTGTTATCAGGATCTGTCAGTCATCACAAACCAAACCAGAAAAACTGGTTTAATTTTTACACTAAACTTCCTCTTTTCTCTTCCCAGATGCAGAGTTGTTAAAATCAGCCACAGTTAAACCACCAACAAAACAATTGAAACAGAAAATTAGTTTAATAATTCTCAGCATTACAATTGAATATGTTATTTGTGTCCGGCCAAAAGTTCACTAATTTGCTTAATTCTTGGTTCTCTATTTTGATTTAAAGGTGACATCATGGAAGCAGCAGGAAGTTACCACAGCTTCTGTCCTAAAGTCCGGAAGACAAAAGAAGAGAAGTAGCAGAAGAGAAGAGGACGGCAACCACAATGGTCGACTTCAAGTGGATTCAAACCTCTTTATCTCTGATTCTCATGTTCCAACATTCAGGTGAGAAGAATTTAAAAGACTTTAAACCATCCAAGTAAAACACCAGCATGTTGTTGAACAGTGAATGGAGAGAAATCTTTCTTTTCTTTGCCTTTTTTTTTACAGAAGCAGACAGAAAATATCTGGTCTCAGGTGGAGAAACAACTTTGATCTGTGAAAACCTGATCCAGAACCAGCAGAGATGCATCAATACTGACTGGTTGTTCAGTTATGATTCCAGACCAGCAGTAGAGCTGGTTAAACTTGGTCAGATCAGATCTGATAAACCAGGCAGACTGAGTCTGAGTGAGAACTGCTCTCTGACCATCAAGAACCTCACTGATGAAGATGCTGGTTTATACACCTGCCGACAGTTTGACAGTTTAAACAGAGAAACATTTGTAGACGCTGCCTTTGATCTGTCTGTTGTCACCAGTGAGTATTCCCATCACATATTTTCATCTCCTCCTTGAAACCATGATGATCATTTCAGTGGTGACGTTAATGTTACTGTTGTCTCTCTCTCATCTTCATCTTCATCTTCATCAGTAAAGGAGCAGAAGAACGGTGACAAGGTCACTTTAAGCTGCTCTGTGTTCACACATGGACCATGTTCACTCACAGTGAAGTGGTTCAATGATGAGGAGGAGCTGGAAGGATCCAGGGAGCATCAGTGTGGTGCTGCTGTGGAATTGGACATTTCTGGTCCCACTTTCACATCAAGTCTGAACTTTTTAAAATGTGAAGTGGAAGAACGTCAGCCTGGATCTGTGCATCTGTTTCCCTTCAGACCTCCATCACCTGAGGAACCAGGTGAGAGTCATCACTGACTTCCTGTATTTCAGTGTCATTTCATCAACGGTTCTCCTGTTCTTCTGTTCTGTTCTGAAGCCTCCACCACTGATCCAGCCACCAGCCCTGGTGGAACCACAGCAACAGCCTCAGCCTTGGGTAACTACCAGAGAACCTCCCTGACTCAGCATCAGTTTGTTGTGTTTTTAGGTTTCTGTGTGTCAGGAAGGTTTTGTCTTAGAACAATTCTGTTTGGCTGCCAGTCTTGTTTGTGTAAACCAGGTTACAAATCAAGGAGGGCAGTAACGTACATTTATAAAATATATTTGATTTTTGTTGAATGAATATGAACCAAATATCTTCATTATCTTCCAGATCTGAAGTGGCTGTTCTTCATCATACCTGCTGTTTTAGTTGTACTTGTCATCGTTTTTCTGGCAGTCTTCAGAAGTAAGAGACGGAAAGGTATGACAGTACAAATAGCTCATTGTTTTAACAATAATAAATATACACATTACAGTGATTATGAGTAAAATCACAAACAACCAACATAAACTTGAAACTGTCATAGAATGATCTACAAGTCAATTCATGATAATCATCAGTTAATGGTAATTTTTTTTTACCTTTTTTTTCTTTTCAGGTGGTGAAACATTCAGGAAAGAAAACATGGTGGGTTTTTTACCAGTAAAAACATCCTGTTTGCTAATGTTGCTGAAACGAGCATAAATCTAATCTCTGCTCTGTATGTGAGTCTTTAAGGGCTCTGAAACACTTCAAAATGGTTCCTCCAGAATTCCTAACCTCATGTAGAGGTTTTTTTTCCACATAGAAGCAGCTTTTACAGTTATTTTGAAGTGCATAAAGAGTTTAAATGAGGAAGTGATGTGTGACTTCCTCACACCCGACTGAGGCAGATATCTTCGTGTCTGTAGGACCAACCTGATCAGGACATTTGCTACACCTCCATCAGCTTCAGTCAGAAGAGCCAGACTGGAGCCCAGGTAGGACGATACGGGCCCTCGTTTCCATTTACAGGGAAGGACAAACACAGGTAGCTGATAATAATTCTGTTTCATGGTTTTTTCCCCAGATCTCAGCTCGTGAAGATGATGAGAATGTGACCTACAGCGCTGTGAAAAACTCACCGTCCTCTAACTCTGATAATCCCAACCAGCTCTACACAACTGCCACTTATTCCAACGTATAAGAGATTATAAAAGCAAAGTATTTGGTCTAAACACAGATTTGTTTCTTTTAAAATAGTTAATTTAAAGACAAAACCTTGAAAATATTAAAATAATTTGTGCCCAAGTGTGGTTCAATTTGACCCAACCAGAAGCACCTCCGCCACCCACCAGCAGGGGGCGCCAGAGTTCTGCTGCAGAACCACCTGCTGATGTTCCTCTGATGGGAGCTCCAGCCTGCAGGTCTTTGGGTCAGTTTCTGCTCACCGTGTCCTCAGTGGGAGGAACTGCAGAGATAAAAACATGGAAAATGAAGTGAACTGAAGGAAGATCATGAAAAACAGACGTTAAAAGGGTAAAGAAAAAAGGTACAGACTCAAAGCACAGAACCTCAAAAACAACCCAGAAGATGGTTTTGGAATTAGACAGCTCAGTCTGGGGTGTTTCAATAAAAATCGTGTGTTGTAACAGAGTCAATGATACCTGAGAAGACGACCTCCAGCTTCTCGCACACTTGAGCACAGTTGTGAGCGTGTGTGAGGCGTGAAGTGATTCGGTGGTGATGGAGGTGGTGGGGTCGGTCGTGCTGCTTCGGACAAAGAGCTGTCAAACAGAGTGATTCTGCTTCACCAACGACCCCCAACAGGACGCATTCCAGCCGGGCGGCACCGCAGGGGGCGAGACGGCCACCATGGGGACGAAGGACTCTGCTCCTCTACCTGCGGCTCCAGTCCAGCATGTTTTTACTTGCTGTAGTTTGGTTTTTGGGGGTCAAATTTCACACTTTTAAACAGACAATTTTAGTTTTTTAGCACATCCAACGCATGTGGCTGCAGGACTCTGGGTAATGACATCATCGTGCATACAAACGAGCTCATCTAGCCGTCTCCCAGCCCTCTGCGGGTCAGTAGGACCATGACCCAATTTAGGGATCCAATAAAAACCTGAGGAAAAATCTCCTGAGCCAATGGGACCTATGGCTCCGCCCACCCACCTGCATACTAATGAGGAGGAGAATAATAACACACTGGGGGGAAACTTGAGGGATCGCAGCTCGTCCAGCGTGCTCTCCAGATTACTCTGCTTCTAATCAACCGTCACCATGGTCGACGCCTTCTGTGCAACCTGGAAACTGGTGGAGAGCGAGAACTTTGATGATTACATGAAAGCGCTCGGTCAGTGATGTGCTTATGTTGTTTGCTTTGATCTGTTGTTTTAGGTCCGAGTGCTGAAATGTGCTTTATTTGCCATGTCTCCCAGGCGTGGGTTTCGCCACCCGACAGGTCGGTAACGTGACCAAACCGACTGTGATCATCAGCCAGGAGGGCGACAAGGTGGCGATCCGCACACAGAGCACCTTCAAAAACACAGAGATCTCCTTCAAGCTGGGAGAGGAGTTCGATGAAACCACCGCCGACGACAGGAACTGTAAAGTATGACGAAACGTCTTCGATGTTCCCACTAAACCCTAATGGGAATCTGTTTTGTTCAGGATGAATTAGTCGGTAGTTTCGCTAAGGTCACCATGTGTCTTGTCTCTCAGTCCACAGTGACTCTGGACGGAGACAAGTTGGTCCACGTCCAGAAGTGGGATGGCAAAGAGACCAAGTTTGTCAGAGAGATCAAGGATGGCAAACTGGTCATGGTAGGATTCAATTAAAAAGTTGATCTAAATTATGACACTGATAAAATTCGGAAGCATTAAAAATGGAATCTTGGAATCTGGTCTGTTTTTAAAGTGCAGATTCTATACTCTAATGAAGAGATCATTACCTGATTATTATGATGGGGACTCCGCTGTAAACAATGAGCTCTAGGTGTGATTTCTAGGCAGCAGCAAAATCAACAAGTGGGCTCTTTTTCACTCTTCCCTTTTCTTCTGCGTCAACACACCCCTCAGATATTGTGTCTGTCGCCATAGTAACCTTTGTCTCTCCTCTCCTGGCAGGACCTGACCTTTGAAGACGTCCACGCAGTGCGCACCTACGAGAAGGCATGAAGGGCCCGACCTTTGCACTCCAGGAGGTTTCCTGCAGGCTGCACGTTTTTGTAAAAATAAAACATTTTTATACAAACTGTTTCTGTCATGATGCATCGTCTTTGCAGCCCCGCGTGAACGATTAAAAAAGTGAACAGGCTAAACGCGCCTCTGTTGTTTTTCTTTGAAATTCGATTGATTTTTTAAAATGTTATTTTAATTATAATCATGAGCAAAACTAAGGTGCTTATTTAGAAAAAAAATATTTTACTCTTTTATTGTCTTTTTTTGCTGTTATTAATTACAATAACCCACTTTTACAAACGGTCCAATGAACGTGTTTTTAGAAGGTCACATGGCTAGAAAAAAAAACTCTACAATTTTTTTCTAAATTAGGCCCCGCCCCCTGCACGCCAGAAATCACGTCGAGTCACGTGATCAGCTGACCAGCTCTTCCTGTTTTGTTATGACGCCGTGTTTTTAAATCTTTGGAGTACATTTACCACCAAAAATGATAACTCGGTTATTTTTGGTGATGCCGACGCTGCTTCTCGCCTCTAACGGCGGCGAGTCGCGCGATCAGCGGAAGTGGTCTACCTGCGGGGTTCAGGTGACGTCCAAACCCGGTTCTGGTCTCACGTTGCTGCGGAAGCTCTGGTAGCGTCTGGTATTAAACTTGAAAACGACAATTTAGTGAGATCTGACCGTTTCTGCGGGGGGCTTAATTTGCGACTGAATTGATCCTGGTGAGTACAAACCCGATTCTGATCTCACTTTTGTTCGGAAGGTCTGGTAGCGTAAGATGTTTCAAGAGTAAACCTATAACGTTAGATTATTTTTTTCTTAAAAAAAAGAGAGCCGGAAGTAACTTCTTTTAAAAAATGTTTGATATTTAAGGCAGAAATGTGTATCTAGGACTTGATGCTGACGTCGTGTGTGTAAACTTGCCTGTTTCTGCAGGCCGGTTCTGGCACATTACGGACCTCCACCTTGACCCCACCTACCACACATCCACCGACCCCACCAAGGTCTGCTTCTCCTCCAAAGGGGTCCCCGTCACCCAGGCCGGCCCGTTCGGGGACTTCCTGTGCGACTCGCCGTACAGCCTCATCCAGTCGGCGTTGGCTCACATGGCGCCGCTCACGCAGCCGCTGGATTTCATCATATGGACGGGGTCAGTCCAGCATGGAGGCCAGAAACCGTAACCTCAGCATCAGTCCAGCATGGAGGCCAGAAACCGTAACCTCAGCAGTCCCTAAAATCTGGCTTGTTTGAGTGTTTTAGGGAACAAGTTTGTGTTTTAGGGAGCTTAGCAGCCTTCGTTGGAACGTCTGTGATTAAACAGCTGATCCTGTGGATGTTTTGCCTCCCGTGCAGCGACAGCCCCCCCTCACGTCCCTCCAGGGGAGCTCTCCACAGACGCGGTCGTCCAGCTGATCGCTAACATGACCCAGAGCATCAGGCAGAAGTTCCCCCAACCTGAGCGTTTACCCCGCGCTGGGGAACCACGACTACTGGCCTCAGGTAGCCTCTCGCCGTTGGGCTAAGGGCGCGTGACGCTGCTGCTGGTGTGATTCTGGTTTTCTCTAGGACCAGATGCCCGCCTTTACCAGCGCCATCTACAAAGCTGCTGCAGAGCTGTGGAGGCCCTGGCTGCAGCCGGAGGCTCTGCTCACGCTCTCCCAAGGTCCTTCCTGCTGGCTTCCAGGGAGTGGATGCCGGTGTTTCGCTCTCTGCTGACGTCTGGCTCCTCTGGCTCCTCCTCCAGGTGGCTTCTACTCCCAGCAGGTCAGAGCGGGTTTGCGGGTGGTCAGTCTCAACACCGTTCTCTACTACGGCCCAAACGAGGTCACGAGTAACATGACGGACCCGGCGGGGCAGTTTGATTGGCTGGAGGAAACGCTGCTGAACGCCTCTCGGAGCCTGGAGAAGGTTGGTTGAAGGTCGGACGCGCTTCCTGGCCGCGCGCCTGAGTGGTTTTTAACCTGGGACCCTGCGGCTCCAGGTGTACATCATTGGCCACGTGCCAGTGGGATACCTGCCCTTCGCCAGGAACGTCACCGCTGTCAGAGAGCGCCACAACGAGAGGCTGGTGGCCATCTTCAGGAAGTACAGCGACGTCATCGCGGGGCACTTTTATGGCCACACCCACCGCGACAGCATCATGGTGCTGCTGGACCACCACGGTGGGGGGTTTATGGCGGTGTGTGTTTAACCCGGACGGGTTCACTTTAGATTTCGATGATTGAAGTCTTTTTTCATTCTGTAGGGAATCCAGTGAATTCTCTCTTTGTTTCACCGGCGGTCACGCCCATCAAGCACGTGACGGAGGCGTATTCCAACAACCCGTCCTTCCGCATGTACCAGTACGACAGCGGAGACTACGCTGTGCTGGTAAGAAGCTCAGCCACCGGACGCTCTCCTACCGTTGGCCCCTGAGGGCCACGGGTGCTTCCGGAGTCTGAAACCTCACTGGGTCACCGGCTCAATGACCCTTGGATCTGATTGGCTAATAACCACAGGTGTGTCCGGGGCGTCACATAATTAACCAATCAGATCGGCAGCAGCGCCTCCAGCTGTGGCTGAGTCCAAAAATAAAGCAGAAATAATTTAGGATCATAGATCATAGATCACGAGTGATGGTTTTATTTTCACATCTCCACCTTCTACAATAATTTAGATCCCAAACTAGTGGGATTTGTTGCTTTTACCGGCCTTCAAAGTGCTCCGTTCTCTCTTTAGTCAGGGTTTTGATCCAGAATTTAAAATATCTGAATATTGGACAGTGTCTGTTTTGTATCTCAGCATCCAGACCTGAGTTTAGCGAGAGTGGTGGTGAGAACAGGAACAAGCCTCCGGCCTCAAAGACGAGAGAAATTCCTCCTGAAGATTAATCACGCTGTCAATCAGTGGACAAAAACCTTCCTGAGACTGAAAAGACTTTTCTCTCCCTTTCTCCCTCCCTCCCCCCGAAGGACGTCTGGCAGTACTATCTGAATCTGACGGAGGCCAACCAGCAACAAAAGTCCGACTGGCGGCTGGAGTACGTGATGACGGAGGCGTTTGGACTGGCCGACCTGCGGCCCGGCAGCCTGCTGAAGCTGGGCCTGAGCTTCTGGCTGCCGCAGGCCGCCCACCTTCCGCCGCTACTTCACACACTTCATGGTCGGCTACGACAGCAGCGCCACCTGCGAGGGAGCCTGCAGGGTGGACCAGGTGTGTGCCGTGCTCTTCCTGGACCAGCTCTCCTACTCCAAGTGTGTGGCGCACGAAGGACGGTAGAACACACACACCAGCAGGGTGGCTCCTCAGGCACTTGGATGCTAATTGTGTTTATTTGTGTATATATTTAATGAGGAGGCTTTTGAGAAGAGGCGCAGTCTTAATTCAATCCTGCAAACACACTGTAATCGGGAATATCGCCAAAGCAAAGATAAAAACCTGCAACTTACCATGACTGCTTCACAAATTTACCATCAAATCCCTGCTCTGAGTAAAAGACAGCGAAATCCTGATGAAAGGACACTGGAATGGGAGACTTGAGCCCATGAGCGGAGGTGAAGACTCCACCTGTCCAGGTGAGTCCTCACCTGTGTGACTCCTGAAGTGTGTGACCATGTTTTACTGTTGAATCACCAAACTGCAGCTGCTAAACGATGAAAATAAACCTGATCTGGGTCAGAACACACATTCCACCCTAAAGCTGCAGCAGAGGCTTGATGCTGATCTCTGCTGGGACCCGCTGGCCTCATCCAACCCCCCTAGACACACACACACACACACACACACACACACACACACACACACGCTCGTGTCCTGTTCAAATGTTCCTCGTTTCTCAGCTACCACTTCAAACACTTCATCCTCCCAACTCTTTCAGCAACTTTCTTTTCTTCTTTTAAGCTTTGAAGTGTTAAAAAAGGTGTAGAGCTTCAGTTTCTCCGTTAGTTTAGGTTCAAAATTCCATTAGCTCACTTTTGTTTTACTTTTCCACTTGGACAGCGTGAACCTGCGGGATGAGAGACACCCATAAATAATCCACAAACCATTAGTGAGCCAGGACGAGAGCTGGGCTCCAGCTTTGTTCAGCCTGTCCGCTGAAATCTGGCCCCACCAGCCCAGACCCCCACCCCAGCGTCGCCGTGGAGACCAAGCCTCTCTGTCGCCACGGCGACGACAGTCGCTTCCCGCTGAATCCATTTTGGAGGTGCCCAGCACAGCCAGCAAACAAAGCTGAGTGTGTCTGTGGGAGGCGGCTGTGTCACGTTCCCAGCTAACATGAGCAAACCCGAGAAGAGGAAGCAGCGTGGTTAGCGAAGCCGCAGAGATGCACTGCTCAGCTCAGCTCAGCTCAGCTCAGCGCTTCTGTAGCTCTGCTGCTGTCCTCCCACGGCCAAGTTTCACACACTCACACACTCCAGAATAGAGAAAAGGGTGGGGCGGGGGGGCGGGGGGGTCACTCTTTACTCTCATGCTTCAGTAGTCATTTGTCAGTGGGGATGAATGGACTCCTTCATCAGCCAGGAGACAAACACTGTGTGTGTGTGTGTGTGTGTGTGTGTGTGTGTGTGTGTGTGTGTGTGTGTGTGTGTGTGTAATGGGGCGGGGGGTCCAGTTTCTCTAAACTCTTCAGTCCTGAAGGCCACCACAGGCAGATTCCTGTCCCCTCAGTCTCAACACAAAAAGACCAAAAGAAGCGAGAGAACGTGTTTCTAAACCTGTGTAAAAATATCACAGACACAAGTTTGGATGTGTGTGTCAGTGTGTGTGTGTGTGTGTGTGTGTGTGTGTGACACATTTGGAAGCGCGCCCGTTTCTGCCATTCCGGCTGCTGGGCTGCGTCTCTACCTCTAATTAAATTTTGCCCTCGGAGGTTGGACTTTTCCCACTGGTGCCACGTTCTTGTGCACCAACGCGAGGCTGCGGCGACTGCTGGAGTCGCCGCTCAGAAACGTCCTCGCTCAGGCCGAGCCGGAGGAAGCTGCTAATCTGCCCGTTTCATCGGTGGTGTTTCTGCTCCTTTTGTCTCTTTCAGCCTCACCCTTCTGCCTGAGCTGAGGTCACCTTAGTGCGGTTTTTTCTCTTTCTTTTACTCGCTCTCTTCACTCATTCTCAAGTTTAGAATTTCCCTTTGAGCCCTTTCTGGACCTTTTTCTGTAACTTCAGGTTCAGATTTGTTTGTCACAGACAAAAAGTTCAAACTGTGGTCAGGAGTGCACAAGAATCTGTCCATCGGTGCAGTGTTATCCACTCCTCTTCCTCCTAAGTCTGTCTATCCATCCATCTATTCTCCATCCTCTACTTGCAGGGTCACTGAGTTTCCCCTCACTAGGTTTTTTTACAGAGGCGGTGGGGGCAGAGGGGCGTCAGCTACTGTCTTTGATCACCAGGAGGGTCACGACCCTCTTTATTCCACCCCATGGACACTGTACTGACCTCGTGGTGTGACCCCCCGCAGGGAAACGGCAGCATCTGAGGCTCAGAGGAGGAAAAACAGAGAAGTTTGCAAAAATTCTTTCTTTTTATCCGCCCTCCTTAAATGTTTGGTTAAAATGTTTACCCTGAAGGCTTGAGTTAAAGAGTTGTCTCTTCGGCAATAACGAAAAATCAGGCAATCACACAGAATGTCTTTGTAATAATTTAATTTTAAAGCAGCTGATTTTCTTTGCCCCATAGTCAGTTATTTATCGGCCAAAGGCTCCCTCTGCTGTCCGTTTTTGGTAGCGCAGTGCTCCGGTTTGAACGTTTCAACCGTCAGTGATACGTAAAACACTAAATGATTTTCTACTGTCCCATTTTATCAACAACCCTAGAGTCAATTATACAATCTTGAGTTGTAATAAATAAGTTTTAATTGTCTCCACACGTCACCAGATTGTGTGTTACGCCGCGATGACCAGCAGAGGGCGACAAAGCGCTTCTGGTTCTGGTTAGAACCGTTTTACGTCAGTGCGATTTTACCACATAATCTCTCATAAAACCGAGTTTAGGCCACACAATTGTTACAGCAAACGTCTGAATCAGAGAAAATACTCGCAGAAAATGTATATTTTATGCGTTTTTGGGCTACTTCACGCACGTCCCGCCTGCGCTTTCGCCTTACCGCAGAACGCCACCAGGCGGCGACAAAGTCAATCATTCCTGCTTTCATTTTTAGAATAGAATATAATTTATTTATCCCAACAGCAGCAGCAATACAATAATAAAGATTAGAAAATGATCTACAGGGAAATCACAATAGAAACTGTATACACATAATAAAATAGAATAAGAAATAAGAAATTTATACTGTACAGTGTATATATAAAACTAATACTGTATATATATATATATATATATATATACATATATATATATATATTTATATATATATATATATATATATATATATATACATATATATATATATACATATATATATAATTTTAAAAAAATGTCCCTGTCATTTTGCCAAGTGGCATCGCTGCTGTTATCTCCCAGTGCCTCACCAATATTCTTATTATTTAGCGTTTTGATCATCACATTTAACCAATCTATTCTAAATGGGTAGAGGCCTCCAAAATTCAAGTAAGAA
>CAAE01007757.1:0-13649 GCA_000180735.1 Tetraodon nigroviridis | reverse complement strand
GCTACTTCACGCACGTCCCGCCTGCGCTTTCGCCTTACCGCAGAACGCCACCAGGCGGCGACAAAGTCAATCATTCCTGCTTTCATTTTTAGAATCGAATATAATTTATTTATCCCAACAGCAGCAGCAATACAATAATAAAGATTAGAAAATGATCTACAGGGAAATCACAATAGAAACTGTATACACATAATAAAATAGAATAAGAAATTTATACTGTACAGTGTATATATAAAACTAATACTGTATATATATATATATATATATATATCATTTTTTAAAAATGTGCCTGTCATTTTGCCAAGTGGCATCGCTGCTGTCATCTCCCAGTGCTCACCAATATTCTTATTATTTAGCGTTTTGATCATCACATTTAACAAATCTATTCTAAATGGCTAGAGGCATCAAAATTCAAGTAAGAATTAGCTTAAGTTTGGTTAATTTCAGTAGATTCATGTGCAAAGTAACTTTGAAAATCAAATTAAATAAACATACACCATGTTAAATGTATGATTAAATGCTTAAATGTTTTCTGCTCCACAGAGACGCCTTCAGAACGACAACTTTACTGCAGTAAAGCAGAAATAGTTTCCAATTCCTGTGCACAGTTTATTTAATTCACTTGAACATCGGTCCGTCAGGTTGAGGGCAATTACTGCTGGCCCCTGGGACCTCCTCTGCAGCAACCCCCCGCTCTTTCAGGATCTACCCTGGTCCCTCCCCCAGCAGGCGCAGCAGGGGAGCCATTATGCAGAGACGTGCAGAGAAAGTAAATGTGTGGTGATGCTAATGTTGGTCACACCAAACCGAGAAGACGAGAACATCTAAGATGTTTAACCAGTCAGTAGGTTCAGTCCGATTGAAACACACACAAACCACATTTAAGCTCACCGTGTAACGTTGCTAACGGCGGAGGGCTGCAAACTCTGATGGTGGTTTCAATGTTTGAAAGCTTCTCTGAGCGGTTAACCTTTGATTCTTTGTGTTTCCACAGTTGCTCTCTAGCACCTCCAACGGCCACCTGCGGCAGTGCAAGAAAACCGGTGATTTTTGTAGGATCTTTGCTTGTTTTGCTGGTTGACGTTTTCCTCCCAAGAACACACATTTTTTGCCACCTCCTCTGTAATTACCTCCATCAAGTTGATGCACTTTCATCCTTGTCTTTCGTCGGTCTAGAAAACGTCGGATGAGTGGATGAAATTCTGTGAATGTTTCAAACTGTTTGTAAAGGCTGCAGCGGCTGTCGGTGAAGGCTTCCGGTAAGTTCATACAGGAGGAATGAATCCAGGCTGTCTGGGAGCAGCTGGTGCGTCTGAGCAGGTGCCACCTCCCTCCTCCTCCCCTCTCCTCTGCGTCTGACGACCCATCAGAAGCCTCTGCTTCCTGTTTTCTGATGATGATGATGAAGCTCTGATCTCCGCTCCTCTCTCTTTCTCCAGAGATGTTTGAGGGCGTCAGTGAAGCCGCGAGCGAGCAGGAAAACCTGGGACCCATCCTGGAGTTTGAGGGGAAATAGCTCTAGGAAGCAGCAACCCGGGCTGAGTTTAGAGCCTCTGGGTTATTCCCTTTACCGCGAGATGAAACCATAACAGTTCGCCCCGGGCCTCCACCCTTCATCCACCCCCACCCTCAGCATCCGTCCTCCACCCTCCTCACCCCATCACCCTTTAGATCCGCTGCCTTTTCATCCCTCCCTCCTCCCTGCTCTCCCCGCTGCCTCCACCCTCTGGTGGCGTCCATCCACCCGCCGGAGCGCAGGCAGGCTGTTGTCAGTCTCCCTCCCCGCGAGCAGACGGCGGCGGCGGCCATAATCCGCGCGCACCCGCCCCTCCCCGGACCCCAGCAGGCAAGGCTGGCGGGACACCTGCCCGGCCCTGCCGGAGCTCCCGTTCGTGGGGAAGACCCAAAACTCGGACCCAGCCTGTGGATGGATGGATGGATGGATGGACGGACGGACGGACGGCGGTGAGTGAGTGAGCGCGCTCAGACGCGCCTGGACTGACGGAGCGGCGCCGCCAGCAGCAGCAGCAGCATCAGCAGCGGAAGGAGACACGTCGCGAAGGGGGAGGAATGACCACGACGATGATGAAGATGAGGAGGAGGAGGATTTAGCAGGTGCTGCTGCAGGCTCCTGCCGCACTGACTGCGCGCCGCGGGGAGCTGATGCTGCCGTCGTCATTGTGCCACGCAAAGAAAAAGAGGAGAGGCTCTGACATGGAGGCAGGAAGCGGCCGGAGCGCGGGCCGAGCCGATCAGCAGGTTGGATGTGGCGCCTGAAGCCCAACATGGTGGAAAAATCCGAGCAAAGTTGAAGCGCGCGGCCTGGATTTGTCACGTTTGTGCGCGTAAAATGAACCCGAGTCACCTGCTCCATGTTGTAACGCGCGAGAGGAGCGTCGCCGCAGCCGCAGCGTCTGTGCCGGATCAGGGCGGATCTCGTCTCCAGCAGCAGGCCTCCAGCTGAAGTCCGGTCTGGAGCCGTGAGCAGCCCGTCCAGAGGCCCTGTTGCTGCAGCGCCGCGTCGCGCTGCTGCGGACGGACAGAAGCGGAGCAGGATGACGCACCTACAGGCTGGCCTCTCCCCGGAGACCCTGGAGAAGGCCAAGGTGGAGCTGAAGGAGAACCCCGACACCCTGCACCAGGACATCCAGGAGGTCCGGGACATGATCATCACCCGGCCCGACATCGGCTTCCTCAGGACCGACGACGCCTTCATCCTCCGGTTCTTACGGGCCAGAAAGTTCAACCACTTCGAGGCCTTTCGGCTGCTGGCCCAGTACTTTGAGTACCGCCAGCAGAACCTGGACATGTTCAAGAACCTGAAGGCCACCGACCCGGGCATCAAGCAGGCCCTGAAGGACGGCTTCCCCGGCGTGCTGTCCAACCTGGACAGGTACGGCAGGAAGATCCTGGTGCTGTTCGCAGCCAACTGGGACCAGAGCAGGTGAGAAGGAAGCCCAGTGGAACCAGTCCAGACCGGGTCAGAAGCTGTTCACTCAAGAGGCTCAAAATTCAAATGTTGTTTTTTACTGAAATATTCATGTTGAGTTAAAACAGCTTCAGACTCTGGATTTGGTTCCGTTTGACTCGGAACTGGTTTGAGCTCCAGTTTAACTGTTTCCCGATGTTTTTCTGGCTCTCTGACGCGTCCAGGAATACCTTCAAAAGTGATTCAGTATGTTACCTCTTTAAATATAAAGACCCATTGTAAAAGGTTTTGACAGTTACCAACAAGTTTCTCATCAAAGGTGAGTGGAGGGCCTGAAAGATGCCGAGTCCATCGGCACGTTCGTTTCATTTGAAATCTCCGTGCACGGAAACGCGATGCAACCAGCAGGAACCAGAAACGTGTGCGTCAGTCTGACCTCTGGTGACCTCTGCTGCCGATCCAACCTGCGGAGTCGCGGCTGAAGCCAACGAGCGAGCGGACGAGTGAAGGTGGGCAGCCGACCCGCCGGGCCGGTCGGCTGCCCACACGCCTCCCTTTTCTCCTTGTTCCCTCGTTGATCTGACATCTGTCGGCGCGAGCTAGCGCGCTAACGCGCTGCGAGGCCTGGGTTCTCTTTGACGTGTGTTTGATCCTCAGGTACACCTTCGTGGACATCCTGAGGGCCATCCTGCTGTCCCTGGAGTCC
This sequence comes from Tetraodon nigroviridis, assembly GCA_000180735.1. Taxonomy (NCBI): domain Eukaryota; kingdom Metazoa; phylum Chordata; class Actinopteri; order Tetraodontiformes; family Tetraodontidae; genus Tetraodon; species Tetraodon nigroviridis. The sequence goes on along the minus strand of CAAE01007757.1, from coordinate 10,014 downwards.
ATGATCGAAGACCCGGAGCTGCAGGTCAACGGCTTCATCCTCATCATCGACTGGAGCAACTTCACCTTCAAGCAGGCGTCCAAGCTGACCCCCAGCATGCTGCGCCTGGCCATCGAGGGGCTGCAGGTAGGGCCCTCGGCCGCGGGGCCGTGGCGCTGGCCTTCCGCTTACAGGCTGGTTCTTCCCAGGGTGGTTTGGCAGGTGGCAGGTGTGAAGGGCGGCCATTTTTACCGGCTGTTTTGGCAGGATTAGCGTTCTGTGTTTGGGCACCAGCCACTCGTCTCTACTGGATGTGAGAGGTGTCACCCAGGCGTGCGCCGACGCGTCAGTCCGCCCGGGCTGAACTGGCCCCGCCCTCCTCCAGGCTGAACTGGCCCCGCCCTACTCACGGTGCAACCGTCTCAGCCGGTTTCCACCGAACGCGTCTCGCCTCCGTCGCCATGTCGGCGATGCCGATTCCGTTGCCGTAGCAATTTGACGGATGCCCAAACCGACAGCAACGACGCGCTGAAAACAAAAACAACCCGGCTGGGCAAAACATCCTGACTTCGCACCAGCGTCGACCCCTGAATGCGACCCGGCAACAGGGAGACACGTCAACGTCCTCCATGTTCGTTCTGCTCCCACTGCCTCACTTTTTCACGCTAGCACTCAGGTCACATGACTCGGGATCCATATTTGGATCTCCGCTGGAGGCCCCAGAGGTGCAGCAGGACGCAGCGCCTGGTTGGTGGACTGACAGACTCCTCCGCAGGTGCTCGGCAGGTTCGACCTCTTCTCTCTCCCGTTGCTATTCTTTTTTTGAAATAAAAGAGATTATGGGAAGAAAGTGAGACGTGTTCCGGATGAGATAAAAGGAGGTAATCCCTCGGGATTACAACCACCAGGATTTCACTTTCATCACAGCCGTTTTCAAAGCGTCGGCTCAGACGTCACCTGGTGAAGAAGCAAAGATGGAGGTTGTTTCCAGGTGATTCCAGGCTGGGAGCGATGGCCGAAACATCGTCCCGTTCATCATCCCCCCGTTACGCTTTTGAATCAGACGCACGCGGCGTTTTAATCTGAGCGAGTGTTAGCAGGTGTTCCTTAGCCGCCGAAGACATTAGCTCGTAGACGTGACTGCCCCTTGAAGGCTGTTCAGTAACCATGGTAACAGGTGTTGTGTCACGTTAAAACAGTTAGGTTTCACAACCAGATTTGGGCCAAAACTCAGTCTGAGTCGGTCCAGGGTTGTTTTCTTTTGAAAACCACACTTTTATGAGGTTTTCTGGGTTGAAGGAGTTTCCTCTCTTTCATCAGTGCCCGTGAAGTGACGGATGAGTCGCCTCTTTTCTTCCTCCTCTGCTTCAAATGACTCAACATTAAAGAAAAAGAGGAGCCATTGTCACACTCCTCCTCCTCCTCTTCTTCCTCCTCGCTTGCCCCTCAACCTTCTGTACCTTTGTTTTCTCTACCCTCCCCCATCTTCCTTTAACAGCATCACCCCCTCCCTCCTCTCTCTCTCCGTTTGTTCACTCACTCCACCTTCAAAACTCCTTTCTCCTCCCAACCTTCAACGTCTCCTTTCCTCAAACATAAAAGAACATCTTCATCAGCGGGCAGATGCTTGTTCTCTCCTCTCCCTCCTCTTTCTCCTCTTCCATTTTCTTCCTCCTTTCCCAGCTGCCTCCTGCTGCATCCCGCCCTCGCCCTGTTGCCTTGGCAACCTGATGGTCTGCCACGCTATCTGCTCTGTCCTCTCCTCCAGATGGGCTCCCCTTTGTTGCGTTTCTCTCCGTTCGTGTGTTTCCTGACCTTCCTTTTCTTCTCCTTCGCTCTGAAACGCTCCGAGCGGCTGCCGGTCAGCGAACGCACCACGACGCCTCTCAAACGGGTTCTCAGGCGGTGAAACGGAGAATCCGGCAGAGCGAGGCGGCGCTGCTGATGTAGAACCCGCTCTCTTTATCTTTCCCTGACAGGCTGTTTTTGTGGTGTGACTGTTTCTGAAGGTTCCCTCGCTCGACGGTTGTGACGGTTTTGTTGTGCGGAAGCCAAACGATTCGGTTTGGCTCAGCGGACATCCGTCCCCTCAGGATGCTGCTCATTTATTCGCTTTCATTCTTCCGCTTCCCCCTCTTTCTTTTTTGTCGCGCGCTCTTTCTGTCACTCCATTTGCGGGACACGCCCACTCTCCGGGCGCCGCCGCTGCGTTCAGGCGCGAAGGAAAACCCAGGCGCGTGCAGCAGGGGTAGACGTGCATGTGTGAAGGGTCAGAACAGAACTTTCCCAGCCGGCTAGCTCCCTCCGCGTTACATTAGCCCGGTTGCGTAATAACCAGGTTGTGGATTCTGACCGACTGTTTCTGCCTGAGCAGCTCCGCTCTGTTGCCCGTCACACGTTGATGGTTTCTCTCCATCCTGACACAAAAAGGAGCTGGCGGCTTTTTGCCCTTTACCTCTGCGGGGAAATCTGGCAAATGGAAGCACTCTCGTTGTCCTGGACTCGCTGAGACGCTTCGTTCTTCCCGGAGGGAACGTCTGCTCGTCCGACTGAGGATGGAAAGTGACAGGACGGAAGCGGAGACCAGAGCAGTCGTCAGGCTGAGGACGGCGGGACTGGAAAACAGCAGACGGAGGGGAGACGAAGGAGAGAGGGAGGAGAGACAACCTGGACTCGGAACGCAGCTAATCTGCAGGTTTCGGTGGTTTGTGGCTCCCGTCGGGATAAATGACATTTAGATGAGGAGTTTTGGACTTCCTCTTCTCTGAGCACGCCTGAGGCGGTGTGTGTCGGCCCTCCAGAGGAGCCAACCGCCAGGCTGATCTGCTCTCTCCTTCCTGATCCTGGACCTTGTTCTCCTGCATCCAGGATCAAACCTGTTCTCCGGCAGAGCCTGCACATCCGGCCTCCCCTCCTCCACTCTTTCATGTTTTATGCAGCGGGTCCCTCCATTAAAGTAAAAGCTGCAGTCAGGGCGATGGGCGTGGCCACAGCTCCAGGGGGCGGGGTCGGCCTTTCCATCGATGCTGTCGGATTCCTGCCTGGTCATGTGACCGGTTTGTTGTAGCCGTAAACCCGAACCAGCAGCGGCCTTGAGCCGCGCCCAGCCTCAGACGTGCGCTGACCCTCGTCTCGCTCCGGCTGGTTTCCTGTTGACCAGATTAAAGCCCATTTGTGAACCTAAGTAGTGAGCGGGGGAGGGGATCATCCCGCCGATGGAAGCGGCAGAGAATCCCGCCCGGCTGGAATGACACAGATGTGTCTGTGGTGTCCCCCACCAGGACAGTTTCCCTGCCCGGTTCGGAGGAATCCATTTCGTGAACCAGCCCTGGTACATCCACGCGCTCTACACCGTCATACGGCCTTTCCTCAAAGACAAGACCAGGAAGCGGGTAACACACTCCCCGTCCCACCGCTCACGCGTGTGCGGGAGCGCCGCTTGACGGGGTGGCGCCTTCTGTCCGTTTGCAGATCTTCATGCACGGCAACAACCTGAACAGCCTCCACCAGCTGATCCACCCGGAGATCCTGCCGTCGGAGCTGGGCGGCATGATGCCGCCGTACGACATGGGCACGTGGGCGCGGACGCTCCTGGAGCACGCCTACGACGAGGAGACGGACTACTGCCCCGAGTCCTACACGCTGTCGGTGCAGGACCTGGAGCGGGACCTGGAGAAAAACCTGTCGCCAAAGACCATGAAGAGGTGCGTTTGGCGGCGCTCCCCTCCTCTTCCACCGGGGCGCCAGATCGTGTCTGCGCCATCCCAGAAAGGGGAGGAGCCTGATGCGTCCCTACTACAACTAGGAGCAGGAGAGCTCTGACGTGTTCTTGCTTTTCAGGTCTCAGTCGGTGGTGGAACCCGGCGTCCTGAAACGACCCGACAAAGTCAAGAGCGAAGAGGACAACATGCAGCCGCTGCTCTCGCTGGACTAAACGCACGTTTGTCCACGCGGCTGCTGTCCCCACGCAAACCCTGGACACGTGCACCCGCCGCCAGCTGCTGGCCGACGCTAACCAACGGACGGTTCCAGGGACGGACGGACAGATGGATGGACGGACGGATGGACGCACGTCGCCGCGGCGACCAACGCTGTTCTATATATATTTATTTATTTACTTCTTTGTCAAGTGCCAACTCACAATGTCAGTGAAGGTTTTCCATCCCCCAACGAGGAGGAGATGAGTGTTTCCTGCCGTCGCCGCGGTAACCAGACTGGGAAGCAGAGGGCTTCGCGTTCTCCAGGTGCAGTTTTGGTGTTTGTATCGTAACTTGACGCTAGCGGCTCAGGAAGCGACGCTCGTCCCCCCACAGCTGGTGTTTCCGCTCTTCTGACCCACCTGTGGAAGAAAACAGTCTTTTTTAGGAAAGAGAGGACTGCTCAGCTGTTCCCGAATGTCTCCGCTATCCAGCTAGCATTTGTTTGACTTTGTAACAGCGTTTTCTCCCCCCTGTGAGAATATTTTTGGCAATAATCTGATACCATGGTAACCACAGCAAAAGTATGTTTTCAGTGTTTTAAGATTTAAGGGACTGCACATTTTTTGCATGTTTAAGTATATTTTTTAAAATAACACATTCTAGGCCGCTTTATCTCCGTTTTTACAACCTTTAATGTATTAAACACTTTTAGCGTGTAACTGAAAGCCACCGTCTGGGTCACGCCTGATTAACGTGCCGGGGTCATTTTCGCGGGATTAAACGTCACTTCCTGGATTTCAGGTCGTTTAACGGGACGCTCATCAGGTGTTTTTAGGCCTTTTTTGGTGCATTTAGAAAAAAAACTGGTGTGACGTCTGAAGAACGGAATGTATTATGTAACAATACAATGTAACATGTAACACACATATTTTTTCCTTTTTACCAAAATGAACCTGGAAAAGCCAAGTTTTGGCCAATCTAAAGGTTGGTTTTTAATTCCCGCTGTCAGATTGGTGAGATCCAAACCTTCCTGTGTCTTAGCTAGCAGCTCCCCATCCCCGCGAGTTCAGCGCCGATGTTCCAGCTTCTTGCTTTTCGTAAACGCTCATAGATGCTCGGGAGCAAAGACAAGTGTCTGAATGTAAAGCTAACGTGTGTTTCTCCTGCTCCTTCTTAAGCTAACAAGCTCGTTGGGTCAGTTGATTCCTACTTCAGACCACAACAAACGACGTTAAGTTATTTTACCTTTGCAGTGGTTGAAAGGTTGAAAGAAGAAAAAGTCTCTTAAAGTAATTGGTGAATATTTTCTTTTTTTCATAGGTAGATATTTTCTTTTTTTGTCGTACGTATATTTTGTTACATCTCAGTGAAGGTTACGGTTTTATGAAACTGATGCAAAAGTTATTTTTCATCTCTGACCACATAGTGTTTCCGAGAAATTCTACTATCATGAATATATAAATTAGTTTACGTTCATATTTATGAAGGTATTTGCCACAAAGTTAGCTTTTGTCTGGGATTTTTAATATTCTTTGTTGGTGTGCATCGAAGGTTTAGGACGAGGACTCGCGTGAGGTAGACAGATGTGGGCCAGGCCGGTGGGCAGCAGCAGAACCATCAGCAGAACCCCAGAACCCACCGCTGGGTTCTGGCTCGCCTGCAGCCGAGGTCTGACCGACTCCACCGCGGCTGGTTTGGTGAGAGCGGCGAGGCTGGACATAAAGATTTATTTACATGTCTTTTTAGTTTCAAAGGAATGAAAACGCACTGACCCATGCACCATAAACAAATGTGTATATTCTGTATATTTCTGCTCCTGTTCGGCTGAGTTTGACGCTGGTTTCACTGGAAACACTGGCTCATTTGGCTAATTTGAACTGAAATCGTTTCCTAAAGGCTTCACAGCTACAACAATAACGCTTCAGCTGGAATGTCTGCCGGCAGTGGAGGTTACATCCGGCTCGGTCCAACTGGACCCGCTGATGTGGACTGAACATCAGACTTTCTTGAAGTGAGTTGACACAAATTCTTCTTTTCTCCACATGAATGCATCTCCGCTCGTCTGAATGGTCAGATTCATCTCTCTGCCTCATCCGATAAAACTCCGACGTATCGGGACAGCGAATGAGTTGATTCTGAGTGCTGGTGAAACGTCTGTGTCACTCTTCTCACTCTTCCCTGGTTGTATAGTTAGCGTAGGCGCTGTAGGGAGGCTGACCTGGGCCCAGCCGGTCAGCTCACCGGTGTTTGGTGTGTAAATGTCCTCAAAGATGATTCCTAAGTTCTGTGATATGAGCAACAATAAATATGGACACGTTGATTTTCTTATCTTCTTTTCTTTTGTGTTACCACTTTTACTGCAAAGTATTGCCAAAAAGAATCCGCTAAACCTTTTTTGAAAGTTTAAATCAGCTTAAAAATTCTATATTTGAATACTTTATCTGATAACACAGCACAAAGCTGCAAATCCCAATTTTCAATTTTTTACATAAAAAATAAAATCTGATCTGCCATCATTAAAACAGCTAGTAAAATCAAAATTAAAACAACTTTATCTTTTATGTTAAACAGGTATTTGGCGAAATCTAGTGGTTAGGGTCTAGTGGTAAGAAAAAATTCAAATAATTCATCTCGGATTCATTTCTGCTGTTTTATAATAATTAAAAATCAATTTTAAGCATTAAATCTGAAAAAAAATCACGATAAAAAAACCAAATATTTCCCAGCGAAAAAAGTTATCTTTTATTGGGTATGAAAGAGTGAAAAACCCAGCAAAGATCTACATGAAGATGCAGATGTTTGATCTGATGTTTGTGTCAAAAACAAGCAAAAAGCAAAGAAAAACGTGCCGCTGCATTAAATTAAAAATGACGCCATCATGCAAAAGGCAGAAACTCCTAACATCATCCAAACGCGATCAGATGCAGATAAAACATGATTACAACTGTAACTCTACTAAACTAAATCATATTTCCATTATTTTACAACTTTAAAGTGACACATTCGTTGAGTGCATCCTTGAGCATTTTATACCCGTTGGTGTAACGTTTGACATGACTTTCCTGGCTGTTCGTTTGCTAATTACAGCAGCCTTGATGTCGTCAATAAAGCTCCACTGTGACCACAAACATTTGTGTGTAAAATATCTGCAAGTGTCAACACTTAGATTAAGATTCATCACATCTCCTAAAAATGACTAAGACGTGTATCAGTGTGGTCAGATGGAGGCCAAATTAGCAAAACCTGTATTAATAAAAACTGTCGTGTTCTGTGGCTAACACACACACACACACACACACACACACACACATCGCCATCTTTACATTTTTTCAGGATGCATCAGCACTTTTTTTGTGTCCATACGATCAACAGATCCGAGCTGTCAATCATGTCACTCCCCTCCAATCACAACCAAAACTGATCAGCTAACTGATCAGCTAATTGATCAGCTAAACTTTCATCCTCGTGAATGAAACGGAGAAGTTGCAGCTGCCGCCAGGGGCGGTAGAGTTTAACAGAACTCCTTTATAGTAAAGACAATCAGTTATTTGTTTCCGTGGCATCTTCAGTCACCCTAACTTGGCCAGTTTTAGACCAGTTTTACTGGTGGTAGTGGCTCTAAAAGTGGATCATGTGACAGATGTTTGCACGCCTGTTTCACCAGCCGGGGCCTCTAGTTAACCCAGAGTTTACGTCACACCTCTGAGGCTCACACACCAAAATGCTGATACTTTAAATGCTAAACACGTTAGCAGCTGTCTGTAACAGCATCCACGTAGCAAAGTCGTCCGGTTCGGTTAGGGTAACTTATTCGCAGTGGAGTAAATCTGTATATCCATCGATCCAGCGGTTGGAGGCGCCACGCTGCACTCCTGTGATTGGTCCACCACAAAAGCCAGGTCTGGTCTCAGCTACCAACTGAAAAAGGTCCTGCTGGACAGTGGAAATGCAGCTTTAGCACAAGCTCAGTGGCCGGGCCCCCTGGGGCCTCGCGTAGGCTGCTAGGTTGGCAGTGCCTTTAAACGCGCCTGCTGCTCAGGGTTCAGGACCTGGATCTGTCGTGGAAACCGTGGACAAAGTCTCACTGGTGCTGCGTTAGAATCGACTGCTGAAGGTTTTCATTGATAAGACGACAGGAAGCTGCTGACAACCGTCATAAACAGACGCAGAAGCCGCAGTGAGGTAACCAGACTTGGATCCGCCACAAACATCACGCCGTCTCATTGGTCACGGTTAAGTCCCGCAGGCTCATCCTGTCTCCAGATTAAGTTAGTACAACAATAATAAAATAGATCTGATCATGGTTCAGGCTCGCAAACATCGCCCCCTGGTGGCCCGGAAGACAAAGCGCCATCAGAAACGAGGCAGGACCTGGAATCGTCCTAATGTCCCGCTGTCCTCGCGGCGCGATGCTGCTCCAGCATGGACCTGACAGCGGGGGACATCATGGGAGGGGGCACGGCCGGGGTGAAAGGTCGTAGCGGGTACTGGGCATTTTTACCCGGGAAATAAATACACTGGAAATATTTTTGACCTGCACAAAAAGATAGACGAGTGGTGAGAAGACAGACGGAGAAGTGTGAAGCTGTCTCTGCTGGTGGGCAGAATAAAATGATTGTTTGGTCAATTCGCATTATTATAGAAATAAGATTTGTGTTTTTGGCCATTTTTAACAGATCTGGTTTTAAAAATCCCTCCTGCTCCCATCGGCTCCGCTGGTCTGCCTCTGGGTGGTCGGTCTCAGATTTGGTGAGTTTCTGCTTCTTTCCTTCCTAAATGTTTTTTTTTTGTCCTCAGATGTTCAGAATTCTGACACTCACCTGCTTTCTTCTTCTCTTTTGTACTTTCTTCAACCTTTGTCTCTGTGAAAATATCCAAATACTCAGATTACTCGCTGGTCTCTGACGTCTTCTGGTGCTAGGTTTTAATATATCATATTTTGAATAAATATCTAATCACAAAAATACAAAAAACATAAACATGACCTAGTTTCTGTACATAGAATGAAGTATGTTAAATGTGGATTTGTTTCTTATTGTTTTACACCCAGACAGAAATCTGAAGTGCTGTTTCGTGGCCACCAGGGGGAGACAGAGGCCGCAAACGCCTGTAAACTCACCTGCAGCAGGCTTCTTCTCTTCCTTCTCGGCTTTACCTGCAAAAAAGAAGCCAGTCTAAAGATGGCAGATAAATATTCAGAGCTGCGACGTAAGTTTACATATTTATTTCCCCTGACTGTATTTCGGTGGAGTGTAACAGCCTGAAGTGGCTCTCATTAAAATCGCTGGCCCATAAAACAGCCTGTTCACTCAAAACCTAATTCAATAATGTTGTTTCACACACGTGTGAATTGTGCTGACGCCAGTGTCAAACTACTACAAACACCGCCACCAGTCAGTCAAACCAGTCAGTCAAACCAGTGCTGAGAAGAAGAAGCTTCCAAAACAAAAAAAACTTTTAAGAAGACAGCAGAGCAGAAATGTACCCACTTTTTTTCTCGCCTGTCAGTTTTGATCGAGTTGGACCTGAAAATGACAGGAAACAAACGTGTTGGGAAACAAAATGGCCTCTTTTGGGCTTCAGTTCTCCCAGGTGCTGCTAGAAGAGGCGTTGGTGGGTCACCTGGCTCCGACGAGGTTCTGGCTGGTTTCTCCTGTTTCTCAGACGTCACATTGGCTCTGCTGACGGCTCGCGGTCTCAGCCTGATGGGTCCTGGTCCCGGTTCCGGTTCTGGGTCCGTTAAAGTGGCGTCAGACTCCAGAATAAACCCAGATGTATGGACGGATCAAACATTCCTACCTTTCTTTGCCTTCGCTGCTTTGACTTTAGCCCTGAGAGATTCTTCTCAGAGGAGCAAATTTGGTCAATTAGTCAGTCGGGCTGGCGTGTGTGTGTGTGAGTGTGTGTGTGTGTGTGTGTGTGTGTGTGTGTGTGTGTGTGAGTGTGTGTGTGTGTTGTCACCTGTCTTTTGTGAGGCCTGTTTCCTCCTCGGGCGGGCCGTGGTGGGCTCTGAATCAACAAAGAGGCGCCGTTATCAACCCGAATCGGTTGAATTATTAGTGTTGTTTCAAAACTGTCGGGTTTTTATATAATTATCATTAAAATATCTTTATTT
>CAAE01007749.1:11069-25179 GCA_000180735.1 Tetraodon nigroviridis | reverse complement strand
TTTACCTGCAGATGGCAGTTTTGTACTTTTATTTCTCAAATCTTTTGGAAAGAGGAAATGGTATTATCAGTACAAGTGCTGGAAAGAAAATTAAAAAAAAAAAAAATTCTAGATGTAAATGTTAATAAAAGAAGCTCCCTTGAACTAACTTTTATGTAAAAAGATAGATTTAAAATAAATGCATAAAATAGGTTGGATTAATTACTGCATGTTATATGTTCTGAACCGCAGGTTAAGATGGTTGTTATTATTATTATTATTATTAATAATAATAATAATAATAATAATAATAATAATAATAATAATAAATAATAATAATTAATAATAATATCCTTGCGTTATATTCTGTGTTCTTTTTTGGTATTGGTATTTTTACACAAAAAAGATATATAATATCTAAAAACATAATATATACAGTAATACATAATATATAATGCAAACACACACACCCACATATATATATATACTGTATATCCATAGTTTGTGTTTGCATTATGGTTTTAAATTCAATTTGACCTATTATTTGGGTAGAAAATATAACACAAATAGGTGAAACAACCCAGTATTGTAGTTTTACTTAGCGTTTATAATACTAATAATACTGGTTGAATTTACTCAGATTAGCAGTTATTTGACCTGGCGGTAGAATATATATGATAGGTAAAACTAACATGGGCTGGTGAAATAGTTACCAAGCCATTGTTTGTTTTTTGGTGTGTATGAAGAAATTGTAACACTGATCTTAGAGTTCTGAGCAATATTTAGTTCACTGTGTGTTGTGAAGTTTAATTTCTAACTTTTCTGGAACATGTTTAATAGCACCAGTGGCATACTCATCTCTGTCTCTGTCACCATTTCTCAGGGTTTTTGTGGATGTACTGAGTGTTTGTTGGTTTCGTTTTTGATGTTTTGTGTATTTCACATTTAAAATGTAAAAGATCCTGTGGGAGAGCAGTGGAATTCTTTTTGTGTTATCACTGCATGTAGCAAAATATTCAGTGAAGGCTGATTGAATTTGAGACACATCTTTGATTTCCACAAAAAAAAAAAAAAAAGAGAAAAAATGTAAACCACAAAGCATGCCAGTCATGTTAGTGCTGCAAATATTTACATTTAGATCCCATTTAGACTCACTTTGGGATAAGCTGACCTTGACAGCATCAGTGCTGGACCTCACTGATCGTACTGAGAGCCAACATTGCAGCAGATTATAGTCTTAAAACAATAAACCTGACACACAAAGAAACTCAAATGAACTTTTACTGAAGGAATAAACTGGCTTCAGTCAGACAAACCCAGTGTGAAAGGCTGGCCCTGGGTGTGGCCTCCCCACGGATACTGTATTTAAAGCGTCGCATGCGTAAAAGCGCCGGCAGGTGCAACATGGACTTTCATAACGTTCTGAAAGTAGCAGCAGGAGTTGCTTTAGGACTAGGCGCCTGCACCTTGGTGGATTGGCAAGGGCGCACGCAGAGCGCAGGAGGACGCCATCTGTCATGGAAGCAGGCAGCGCTCGGGGTCCCTGCATCGCTCCTGATCTGCATCCTGGCCGGTCTCTCGGTCATCGCCGCGCACCGGCTGTACGAGTTGCTCTTCTGTCCTCTGGAGCTGCTTCGGGCGCCGGAAGACGTGGGTTACATCGCCGAGGACGGTCGCTCCAAAGCGCAAACGGCGAACCAAGTCCGGCGGAGGAGGAAGATCGGAGAGCTGCCTCCGGTCTACCCGAACGGCTGGTTCCGAGTCCTGGACTCACACCTGCTGGAACGGGGCGAGGTGAAGAATGTCTCTGTATTAGGTATGCTACTTCTGTGGATCATTCTAAATGATCTGGCAGAGACCGCGCAGCTTCTTCTATGGCCAAGTTTAATGTAGGATAATAAAAAACAAAACAAAAACCCCAAACTGTCAATTATTAACTTTCAATCAACCTGATTTCCCCCTTCAGTGTATCCAGATTAAAATATTCATCTAGTTTTGTCGATAAGATAGAGAAACCATACAGCAAATAAAGGGGAAGAAATCAGAGCTTGATCACATTACTTTCACTTTTCATCTCACCTTGTGGATAAACTAGTTGGTGTTTCATCCTCAGCAGATTTTCTGTGATTTCTTTACCTTCACGAACCTACTGTCGTTTTATTTGCTCTGCTTTGTGTTGATTTGGGCTAGTATTCAACCCGGGTTGCCAGGATAACGTGGCATCATTTACCAGGTGTTTTGGTTGCCGTATCATTCTGGAACACAACAACTCTGCTCTGTTGGGGGTCCTGGTTGCTCTGTATCGCTGGTTTCTTGAACAAAGCTCATTGTTGAAAGTCAATCAGTCTTCTGATGTGTGCCTTCCTTTGACATCACCACGGAGACGGCTGCTAAAGGTGAAGTACTGACTTAAGTATGACATCGTCACAGTAAAACTTCATGTATGTATAAAACTTTATGATATGTTTTTTGCCCTTTTTTATACAGAGCAGGTTATTTACCAAAAGGTATTGCATTTGCATCAAACAAATTCTTTTCTTCCTATTCTGAATTCTTCATTTTTGAAAAGTTAGCTCCATTCCATTCAGGCATGGTGCTCAGTAGTTCTTTGGTTTTGCTTGACTGATATTTATTAAAGTGGAAGTTTGGTCGTGATTCAATGAAAAGATAATCTTATCTTATCAGGTTTTATCAAATATCACATGAGAAGGTTTCGTGCATCAACCGTGGCTGGGTAAATTCTATGTGCGGGTGTGTTTGGATAAACATAGTGTATAAAGTGAAAAACAGTTCTGACTGTTCTGAGCGATTGTTGATGTATTTCCTGCTATTTGTGGACCCAATTGAAAGGAACCGGTAGAATATTGACTTTACCACCGTTGCCTCACAGCAAAAGGTGTGTAGGTTCAACTTGCAGTCAATCCCCACTTTCTTTCTCTGCATAATAACAAATAATTCATCTTCTCCATACATCCTATCTGCCACAATATGGATACCACATACACCATACACACTTCCTTGTCCCCTGTGCTCCTCTCTCACACACCGCTGCACAGCAGTTCTGTCCTGCCCCACTTCTGACACACAACAATACGGGGACTGCAGTGCGACGGTGTGTGTGGGTCTGTTGGGAAGAGCCATATTTTGCACGTTTGAGAAGCTTCCTGGGTAGCCTGACGAAGCGCTCTTGACTCCGCGTTTACTTTTTTGCTGTAGTCAGCAGACCCGTGCTGATGTGGGAGCAACGCAGGTCAAACAATGGTTCAACCAAAGACAGTAGATAAACTGGATACATGTTTCTAAGTCACCGGCCTCTCATATACATGGAAAAGGCTGGATTTAAGTTTGGGTTATTGTCATTCAAACACTTGAATGCCATAAGTTGTCCTTTTAAATACAAAACAGTTGATCTAGATTATTTCCTTGCTTAACAAAACAGATTGCTTCTTTACCGGAGATGTATAGAAGCCATGTGCTTATTTAGATGCCTTTTTTTTATTTTTTTATATTACTGAGGGGTTTTTTTGCAATTTGAGCAAGTTTTTTTTTTATATTTTATCAGAGATGATAATTATCTCTTGAAAGCAGATTTTTAAAGCAAAAAAAAAGACCAAATTTTGTGTAAGATTGCAAAACTGTACACTTAGATCTTCCCTCACAGCCTCGGTTCATTCTAATCATGGTTGTGCTAGTGAAAAGGGTTGTGATCGATCACTGCAACCGCATCACAGAGGAAGAAGATCCTTCCCCTTTTCATCCTTCTGCTCGTTAATGGAATCTTTTTTCCCCGGCTAGGTGAGCAGGTAGCAGTGTTTCGGGCCCAAAACGGGAAGGCGCACGTGCTCGATGCCTACTGTCCTCACCTGGGGGCAAACCTGGCGGTGGGAGGACGGGTGCTGGGAGACTGTATCGAGTGCCCGTTCCACGGTTGGCAGTTTCGAGGGGGCGACGGCAAGTGCGTGAAGATTCCTTATGCAGAAAAAGGTGAGTTCTAAGCAAAAAGCGCTAAAGTTAGTTGGAGATCAGCTTTGTGACTGTCCGCTACCTTGGATAAAACTACCAGGATTGAATCCCGGCCAGCCAGTGAGAAGAAGGGCCTTGATCAAGCATGTTTTCCCTTTTTCCGACTCTCTTAACGCATTCAGTTGTTGTTTTTTGTCAATATTGTTAAAATATTTTTAATACGTCACATGTTGACAATAAGTGCACCTATGATCTTGTAACTGCTCCCAAATCCAGAACAATAAAAATAATTATTTATTTATTTTTAAAAAAAGAAAAACAAAATGTTCAGTGTGTCCAACCAGAGTGGCTTTTCTGTAAAATCACCCATAAATATGCAGTGTTTGCAGACTGGGCTGCAGGTAGACCATGCTTACACTTAGGTAAACATAAAAACCTGCTCTGTCAGCAAGATATGTTGATCTGTTTGCTTGGAACTTGAAGTGTATTTACAGATCCGGAAGTACAACAATTGAAACTGAAAAGTCAATTCATGTCTCATTGTGGTTTACTTCTATATGTTAGCTTAAACTTTCAGACCAAAAAGTCAACACAGTGGCGTTGTTTGTTGTCTGTGTATCACAAGGTTGCCTGCAGGGCAAGTACTTGTAGAGGAAACAGGGTTCCGGATTTTATTTATTCATTTTTTTTCTTTCTTCCAGTGCCAGAGTTTGCTAAGGTGCGCCGATGGCCCAGCTGCGAGGTCAACGGCCTGATCCTGGTCTGGTTCCACTGCGATGGTAAAGACCCGGAGTGGACCGTCCCCGAATATGAGGAAATTACACAGGGCAAATGGGTCTACCGAGGAAGGACCGAACATTTTATCAACGCTCACATAGAGGTGAGTACAGACAAGACAGGAATAAACGATAGCTTGTTTTTAATGTAAAAATTGTGCATGTGATTTATTTATTTATTTTGGTGTATTCAACAAGCTCTGCTCTGCAGGAAATCCCTGAAAACGCAGCAGACCTAGCTCACCTGGGTCACCTGCACACGCCGAGCATGACGAGCGGTGTCGATCTGCGCTACACCAACAGCAAAACCTGGGAATTCCTGCGACACGACTGGAAGGCGAGTATCCGGCTTAGTGCTCCAGGTGGACGCCCTTTGCCCCTCCGTCGAAACCGCCGACCGCAGCCGAGAGCTGCTGTATTATTGAGTATCATTGATTTTATTTGTCTTAATGACACAAAACATGTGTTCCTTAAAGGCCCGGTGGGAACCTGAGTCAGAACCAAACAAGCACTGTTCTCAGATGTTTGTGGAACATTCTTTAACTGTATTTGGGCTCCACTGTCCTCTACTGGACGTTGATGTCGTGGCCAGACAGGTACAGCTCATTATCGTGCACTTTGCCTTTAGGTACACACGACCTTAGCATGTTAAGACACAATTTTTTTTCCATTTATTTATTAATACCTTTCTAAAAACATCATATTCTTTAGCCGTAGCTGGAACCCTGAATAATACATGACAATTTAATGTCCATTGAAAGCACCAGCAGTGGAATTATAAATGGAAGGATGAACAGTGACCATTAATATTGTGGAACAGCTTTGAAAAACTGGTATTTTCTAAATAAAATAATAAATGTATGTCAGTAGTGAGCCATAGACAGATGTAACAAAGATCTAGTAAATTTTTCAAAATTAAACATCGTTTGGTTTCATGTAGTAACCAAAACAAAGGAACTGTAAGTTATTTAGCCCTTACGTGTAGCCTGGTACCAAATGACCTTTGGATCGGTACTGGTTAGTGGCCTGGGAATTGGGGAATGCTGTTGTAGAAGACAGGGAGTGGAAAAAACACACAGGAATCTTTACTATCCATGTCTGATTAGCACAAATATTTGTTTGTTGAGGATAGAATATGTCTCAGTTGTGTTTCTGTGAATGTTGCTGATGCTGTGTCATCCGTCCCGTGCTCGCCAGGTGGGTCCGGGGCTCGTCTTCCTGCTGTTTAACCACTACTACTTTGGCCGAGGTCTTCTCGTGCACTGCGTGACTCCCGTGGAGCCGCTGCTGCAGTGCGTCAGCCACACCATGTTTTACCAGTCCAACGTCCCGCCAGTGGTGCCCAAGTTCATCCTCAGATCTGAGAGTATTCAGGTAACTGCGCTGACTCGGCACTTTTATTTTTTTTTTCCTGGTTCAGTCAATCATCCATGAGTCAATCACACTGAAACCTAAACTCAGTGCCAGCAAATAAATGTTAGCTTCTAACAGAAATGGTAACCTGGAAATACCTCTTGTAATTTCAGTTGCGTAACTTTCGCCGATCATGCACCCACGCCGACTGGAGAGGCGAGAATGTCCTGCTTTCCTGGCATTCCCGTCGTCCTGTCATGCTAAATAATCTTGTTTGGCTGATTATTTTTTTCTTCTCTCGACATTTATTAGCGGTAGAACCCTTTCTCAGTGACCCTACAACTAACACACTTGCAAAAAAGGAGTAAACGGGCCCCGTAAGGGACGTATCGGAGAAAAGCCACTCAGTTAGACCTCCAATTATAAGTTGCTACACATTTATTTGATGGTTCTATGGCATTCACTGTTTTAAAATGCACTCCTTTAACTTGATCTTCTCTGTGCTAAAAGGCTAAACATGTGAAATCCCAGTCATTGCTTGCCAAACCTCACGTGTGGACTGTACCGTGTGTTTGTACATTGTCACGGCAACATGCATGACAGATTGCATGTCACGACAGTCTTTCATGACAGAGAATAGCATTTATTTCTCATGTAAACACTTAAAGAGGGTTAGCAGGCAAGATTTTTATAGGCTGCAACTAGAAACTTCTGTAGTTCTGTATTTAAGGCTTTAAAAGATCCAGTGGCGGAGGAGTTATCTGAAATATCAGCGCTCAGCAGGTAATGGATTTACTGAGGAGTGACATTTAATTAACCGTGCTCAGCACACTTCAGTCCCCGCTGATTGATTATCACAAATCGTACATAAAAGTTCAGCTTCGCACAATGAGCAACATTGAATCGACAAAACATCGAAAGTGGAAAATCATATAGTCGCACGTGCTGACTTCGTGTGTTTGTGCGCAGTTTGAGCGTGACGTGATGATCTGGAATAATAAGAAGTACAACCCCAAACCTGTCCTGGTGAAGGAGGACTCAGCCATCCAGAAGCACAGGCGCTGGTACAGTCAGTTCTACAGTGAGAACAGCCCGCGGCTGAAGCTCCAGCACGACAGTCTGGACTTCTGACCCTTCCAATGTTGTTTACTCAAGATTTCAACCCCCTTTGTTTTGGCATAAATGAAGGTGTGCCTCGAGGTAAAAAAAAGGTTATCCTTTGAAGAAACATCATGTGGTATGTTAGCACCCTTCTTCCTGAAAGAAAAAAAAGAGCAAATGGTCTTTTTTTTAACACTGAAGGGAGAAGTCAGACAAAGCTAGGCTAAACCGGTTATTTATGCTTTCGTTTTAGATATCCTGTCCATGTTTTTCTGTGTGTCTGATGACACAGGGTGAAGTATGGCAGCTCATGTAAGCCCTCTACAGTTCTTTAGGCCAGCGTTGTGTCACATTATGCTATCTGACTGGCTCTCACGGCAAAGATAATTGATCAGGATGTGTAAATTTTGTTCTTTACGTTCACAATAAAACATTGTCTTTTTACCTCAATTAATACCAACAATAAAAAGCTCTACTTTTTTTGCACTTTGCATCTTGTAAGGATGATTAATCTTTTTGCACCTTAAGTGTCAACATCAGCAACTGTTTAATAAGTAACCTGTTTTTAACTCGTATTAGCGCAACACATGTTACCATACCAGATGAATATCCGTCTTGTTTTCTAATTTAATGAGGACTCTACAACTGTAATGTTTATTTAAATATGAGCAATAAATCTGGCAAGCCCTAATTTGTGTGTCTGTCTGTCTCTGTGTGTGTGTGTGTGTGTGTGTGTGTGTGTGTGCTCATGCATTTCTGAACAGGCAGAAGCTTTCCGTCGCACTGAATGCATTAGCGTGTTAAATTGAGCTGAACAGTGAAATGTTCACTGTACTTGGCCGGTGGCACGTTGCGTTTTTGGCTTGGCGCTATTTAACTTTATATGAGGATCACCCCCTCCACCCCCACCTCCACCCAGCCACCCCCCCCCCCCCCCCTTGCCCCAACTGGCTTCAGAACAAGTTGCCTTTGTTGGGAAAGAAAAATGACATCAACGACTGAACCACTTGAGCTTCGTCCGACAAGAAAGTCGACTTATGGGGAAACACGTATCGGCTATGGGAATAAACAAAGGGAGCAAGTGGTGGAGGGGGGGGGGTTTTGGCTGTGATGGTTGAGTAAACAAGGAGCCTGGAATCTGAGCAGAGGTGTTGCTGCTGCTGCAGAGAAAGCTCTTGCCAACACGAGAGACTCAGGTTAGAGTTTTATATAGACTGAGGGGAGCAGCAAAGCATGAAGATCAGAGCGACTCGCTCATGCAGCCTTTGCTTCAGCGCAAACATCACAGCTTTGCAAAGAAAAAAAAAAAAAAAGCTACAGCTGAGGCGCAATGAAAGACATCTGTTCCACAAGAGCTGGAATTGGCTGCGAGGGATCGGGGCCGACTGTGCTGCCACAGTCTGCCTGGGCGCCCGATCTGCGATTTTGCCGATCCTCTCCAACAACTCAGTCTCAAAAAAAAAAAAAAAAAAAAACCCAACCAAGAAACCCCTCACAATTTAAATAAACATTTAAAATATAAGTAAAAGTAGGAGAAGTTTACATCATTTTAACAAACCATGCTGGGGTTAGGGTCATCCAACGGGCTTGTAGCAGCAGTGGTCAGGGTTAGACAGTGGCCTGGACCCTGCACACTGTTTTTCCCCTCTCTTGCCACTAGGGGAGGAGGTGGGGGGCCCAGGTGTCTGCCGGGATCACTCACATCTGTGTGTGATCCCAATCAGGCAGAGTACTTGAGGCTCCCACACCTGCTCTAGGGCGTCAGAGGGTTTTCGTCTTCCTTTTGGTCACCTGGGAAAGAAACAGAGCTGGAGACGCTTCCGCCTCGTGAAATCTTGGATTTCTTTCTTCGCGACGGCAGCTCATCATCTCCAAAAGGCTCACCACGAACCCCTAGGAGGAGGACTTCCTACGTTTTAATGACTGGACAACCACACCGTTTGCTTTTTCCTCCTGTTGGAGCGTATTTTGGTTGTTTCTTTTGTGATCACCCCAATAATGGGCCGCTTTTTGTTCAACCTCATCTGTGGTCTTTGCACTTGGGTCCTGCACAAAACCGAACCGTGACAGCAGTTCATAAGTTCAATTAAAAATGTGACAGCAAAAGGGGGTTTCTAACATTTAAAACCAACAGAACTTTTCATTCAAACTGAGGACCACAGTGAACTGACTGGGGCCTTGGTCGATCTTTTCATTTCCTTTATTTTACCAGACTTCCCTACGGATTTAAGCCAGCACTTGTGTTTACTTAAGGATTTCTGGCTTTTATTCCCAGTTTTTTAACCACTGGTTTCCTTTTTTTTTTCTTTATTGGAAGGGTTACACATCTAGCTTCTTTTTTTTTTTTTTTTTTTTTTTGCAAGAAAAAAAATAGTGTGTGATCCTCTTTCATGGTGCACATCAGTGAGTTGACCCTGCAGCTGCTCCCTTGATGGCCCAACTATTAGTTCAAAGAGAGTCCCGCTTACAGAGACAAAAAACGAGGAGGTGAATCCCACTTGTTATTCCTTTTTCGGTTTTGTGGCTCATCCACACGGCAGAAGAAGCCTTTGCTTTTCAGGGGAAAAGAATAAATGGAATAGAATAAATGGATTTGTTTTGGCAAAAAGAATGTTCTTAAAAGTTGTGTGTGTGTCACAAACAGTGCACCACAATGAGCCAATTCCCAGAAAACCTGGCTCATTGTGTTGCAAAGGTTTTCTCACACTCACACTTATATGCACACGCACACACATCACACATTGAACTGACTCATTGTGGTGCAGCGTTTGTGACCGTTTTCATTCAGTTCTCAGGAAACCTTGAGAATCACTCGGAATCAAGGTGCAATTCATGACTTTTAAACCCAAAGGTGTCAAAAATGATCTTCCCCATAGACACCACATCACAGTGTGATCCCCTCAACCGCTTGTTTTTCAAGATCTAAGATTAAATCGATGTTCGGACTCGGGCATCTTCAGTTCAGAACTCGCAGATTTGAATTTGGCTGACAAAAAGAAAGAACCTGCTCTGTTTCGGTTGGATCTACTTTGGCCCGTCATTCTCTGCAGAATGCTGAAAGACTAAAACCAGAGGAGTCCTTGTGTTCTCTGCGGCATGAATTCTTCAGCTTGGTGGTGGGGCGGTGCGTACATCTATAATTCATGTCAGGACTTCGCACTACAAGAAAAGCACATCAGATAGGCAGTCATCCATCAGCGGAAGCAATCTATTTCCCAGGCCTTCATCAGTTTATGCCGAAGACCACTGTGACCTCTTCTGCCAACCCCCACCACCACCGCCGCCGCCGCTGCCTCACTTATTGACTGTGGACTTTGTGTCCATATGCAGCTACGTGTGAAACGCTCCCAGATGCATTAAAGTGACCCTGGTGTGCATTTAGGATGCACATCCTCGCACCGTTCTGCTGCGAGAGGTCTAAGTAAACGCCATCTAAAAGGCTAGCAAAACATGCAGTTCGCACACGAGTGGGCTGTTGTCATGTTAAAGTGACAAAGTGCAGCAGTTAAAGAGTGATATCCTCTTTCTGCTGTTTTCACACGTAAAAAAGTGAACAACCAACTTTCTATAACTTTCCAATTCAACTCTGGTCCTCTCTGTTCCAGTGATATCACTCATTTATCGCTCACATTTTAACCGGACTGATGTTTCCTGACATCAATCAGCGTTGGTTTAGCGAGCAGAATGCTTAGCGTACGAGACAAAGTACAGGACATGCTTTTATTGTTTGTTGTTCTTTTCAATATTTAAGCTTCTGTAGCCTAAAAGTAGTGAAATGAACCCTCAGGTGAGCAACCAAAGCAAACAACAGTTTGACCACACTGGAGCTGAGGAGTAGAGCTAAACAAACCACACAGAGGGTATGAAAAATGTGAGCAAAATAACTACCATTAAGGCCCCAGGCCCGCTCAAAACACCAGCAGCAGGGACAACGCTGGCGGGTATACACTCAAATCAATTGACCCCAGGGTGTTCAGATGAGGCGATACCCACCTAGGGGTAGGGAGAAGCTTGGGGTAAACACTGTGTGTGTGTGTGTGTGTGTGTGTGTGTGTGTGTGTGTGTGTGTGTGTGTGTGTGGAGGGGTTCAAAATTGGACGTGAACATGGGCTTCTGGCAGATTCCCTTATTCTAAGGGCACCATGTCTACAACAACCGCCGTGCAGTTCTGCTTTATCCACAACACTTCGGCTCCGGAGTGTTGTTAGCAATATTTGAGATGCATAAGTCAAAATAATATACTAACAATTGAAATGCAAAACACATATATATTTTACATATTATTTTAATCTTAGTTATTATTATTACATATTTGTGATTTCCTCCCTTATCAGATAATGCTGTTAAATTGCATTGTCCCACATTGGAGTTAGCATCCATTCGAGGGCCTAGCATGGACGCTAACTCCAGTGTTACTTTTGCCTTTGATCCTAGGTCCTTTATCAAAGTAATGCTCTATGGCATTGCTGCTTTTCCCAGCTCGTTCCTTTCTGCACCGTCACTTTTTTTTTTCTTTTGCTGAAATAAATTTGAATTTCTATTGTAATGTCACAGACCAGTCTGTACCACAAAGGCCACACTGAGTGACCCAGTAAGCTGCACGCCCTCCTTAACCTTTAACTGGCTAACACGCTGCCTTTGTTCAGTTGGATTGGTTGGATTTGTTATAAAATGGCCTACTCTAACAGAAAAAAAAACCCAAACAAAACAAATAAAATTAACAGAGAATTTTGCTTTTAGTCCAAGGTGGGCGTACAGACTCTATGGATGGACATGGCCCCCCAGTGCTCACCCATGGCGTTGACTGTGTAGCTGGTTGGATTAGCTATCCTGTGTGTCAGGAAAGACAAGCGCCATAGTGCAAATGGACAACACACAATCTACCTGCTCTCTCTTTGCGATCCACAAGTCAATCACGATCGACATATTGGGCACCCCTGAACTAGAGGATGTAGTTAAAAGGGTGTCTGCTAAGACTCCATTCAAGTGTCAGCTGACACTTTACCGTATGGCAACAGAGGGCATTCTACTTCAAACGGCGGCGGATGAATGGTGTCTTACGGCGTACGCACCACGATTAGTCTTACCAACTGAACAGCACGAGTGAAAAAGGATACTTTTGGGGCCTCACACAGGGAGTGTGAGCAGTTTCAAGACTTCCTGCTGGGGAAACACTACACACAGCCCTTGTGTGCTATTAGTTTGGAGAGCACTACATAGGAGCTACGTGCCTGGTATTTAAAGTTGGGGGGCTGGGGGTATCAAATCAAAATTTTATTGTCATTTAGCTGCATGTACCAGAGCAATGCAGACAAAATAAAAGCATATACCTAGTGATCAGAAACTAACTATATATATTACTATCTATAGAACCGTATCAGCCCTCTAGGATGCTACATTCCTTAGATTCAGAGTTACTGGTAATACCACAAATCCCAAATATAAAAATGTTGAATCATACAAACTGTTTGTTAAATAATGCATGTTTATTAACCAAACAAATAGAAAATTATGAGACTGAATTGAATGTTTGACCCTCTTTCACAATCACACACACACAGCTTCTACAATCACTTTGACAACAAACTTTCAGAGCGAGGGCCGGCGGGGATGGGATGGGGGATTCACTCATCTCCCTCTCCCGCTTCTTTCTTTCTCCATTTCCCCATCTCTCCTTTCTGCTGCAGGTGGTCGCAGCAGAAGGCCGTCGACACGGAGTCTGGTTCCGCTCGAGGTTTCTGCCTGGTAAAGGGAAGCTTTTTCTTGCCGCTGTCGCTAAATGTTTACTCGGTATGAGGTTTTGCCCTGGGAATAACTCTGTTCTTGATTGTTACTTTAAAACAAACTTGAATTAGAAAGAATTGAATTGAATTGAATTGAATTGAATTATTAGATCTTGAACGCATCTCAAGGTTGACAGATGAAAGCGTGCGGAAATTTCTGCTCACCATTTTCTTTCATTTTGCTTCAGAACACCAGTACGACACACCCCAAAGTCCATTCCGAGGGTAACCTTGATTTCTTGGGAGCACACGAACCTGAAGAACACACGATGTCATGGGCATGAGAACGGTTCGGAGAGTGGGCGTTGGTGTTTTCTGAATAAACGCTAACATTTTTCTTCTGATCTTGCAGTGATCTGCGTGGGAGGTAGCTACCATATATGAATGCGCTATACTTTGAGTGCGTGGGCGAAAGACTGAAGAGAGAACTCAAGAGCGTGTCTGCGCGCTTCTGTGGCTTCATTGTGCCCAAATCCGCTGTTATTAGTTTCTATCTCAGCTGGAGAATCTCGATTGGTCTTGCACACGGGCCTACACGAGAAACATATTATATAATGACTGCAGAGCAGCTTAGTTTGGCTGTATCGATGTGTGTGAAGGGCCTGGGCAGCAGGGAGAGCGCTGCTTCATGGCCTCATTTATTAAGAGCTGGGGTCATCCAATAAAAGGCGAGCATGCACACAATCAGCCTGCGGCCGTCACGTGGGACGGAAATCGTTGCATTCTGTTTTTTTCCAGTCATTTTCAGCCTTACCGTATCGGTTTTTTCCTGCATTGCTGCGGTTTAATGGCAGTTTTCGTCAGCGCATGTTAGTCTGTAGAGCATTACTGTCAAACAGTAGATAGATTGGGACCACAGCAGCACATGGCAGCTCAAATACCATTTAAACACTTTTTTTTTTTTTTAATTATTTGCACAGCACCTGGAAAATTTAGGAATTCCAGTTTTACCCTGTTGGCCTGCCAAAAACTTTCGGCACTGACTTGCTTTACAAAGACATTTTTTTAAATAAAACCACTGACCATTATTAAGTTAACATAAGCCATCCAGAAGGGCTCTGTCTGTCTTTATTTTGTGATTTATTTCTGCAATGAGAACAAAGTCACAGTGGGTTTGTCAAAGATCTTTGTAATTTAAGGTTGAGCATACAATCG
>CAAE01007743.1:20613-30954 GCA_000180735.1 Tetraodon nigroviridis | reverse complement strand
GGTTTGTCATTTGGAGACTTGTATGGTTGATTTGGAATGATTATTCACAGAAACGGACAAGTTATTTGTCTTTTCAGGTTTTTATTGAGAAATATAGTTTTTTCTACTGTCGCAGGCTTCAGTCGGCTCCTCTTCTGGCTGACCAGCTCCCCAGCTTTGGAAAATATCCTTTCACAGGGAACAGATGATGCTGGGATGCACAGATACCACAGCATCTTTCAGAATTTGTTCTTTCAAATATCTATGACACAGACAGTAAGATAATGAATGACTGAATAAAATAACTGATGTTTCAACAGTAATCAACATGCATACCTTTGGATCTCCACTGTAGCGCTGGTAGATGCACTGCCGATACAGTGCTGAGACTCTACAAAGTTGTCCAGTAAAGCCCACAAGTTGTAATTTTCTTCACCAGCACTGGCAGATGTTGTTGCAATCTCCATTGGCACATCTTCTGCTGACCCATCAATAAGACTGGCACACTCTTGTGTCAGCCTTTCTACAGCAGCCTGAGCACTGCTTTGATTAGTAAAGCCAGCCTGTTTAAACCGTGGATCCAAGATGGTGGCCACAGAGTTCACCTTTTCCAAGCCACTTAAGTTTTCATTTAAATTTGTTTTCAAATGGTTCGCAAGCGTGGCACCAAGGAGTACGTGAAAACAAGGAGTCATTTGGGCACATTCGCCAGAAATGACTGGTAGTGGTTGATGATACTGCATAATCAGCAGTGAAAGGCACTATGTCAGTGCAAGTGATGCCAGGGCTGCCCCTAAAGGTTCTCTCTGCTCATAAAGCCTGTGGAGCATGGTATAAGTGCTGTTCCATCTGGTATCGACCTCCTGAACAAGCTTTTTTTGGGGCATGCTCATATTAGCTTGAATACAGCACAACCTTTCCTTTGCTTTTGAACTGGACTTAAATTGTGCCACTATTTTGCGGGCTCTACTGCGCATGTTTTCTAGCTCAGAAGTCTGACAGAGTGATTTTTTCAGCATGTGGGCAAAGCAATAAATATGTCTAATGTTTAGAATAGAATAGAACATGTTTATTTATCCCACAATGGGGAAATTGCACTGTACCAGCAGCAATACAATAATAAATATTAGAAAAAAATTACAGGAAAGTAATAATAGAGATAGAATAGGAAAAGTAGAATAGAAAGGGGAATAAGAAAATATAAATATGGTAAACTGCATATACACATAATAAAATAGGATGGGAAAGATAGGAAATAACATATATACAGGTACTGTCCATGAATTTTGGAGTATGAGTATAATTATGGAGATATGATTTATGGAGATACAAAATATACTGTACTTGTGTACAGTATATTTAAGTTATTGACATGTAGATTGGGCAGTCCTGGTGTGGTACCTAGGATGCTGCATTAAACAGTCTGATGGCTGGTGGGGAGGAACGACCTGTGGTAGCGCTCCTTCCTGCACTGAGGGTGCCTCAGTCTGTGTGCTGAAGGAGCTCCCCAGGCCTCCACAGTGTGGTGTAGGGGATAGGAGGTGTTGCTTCTGATGGATGTCAGCCTGGCTAACATCCTCCTGTCCGCCACCTCCTCAATGGAGTCCAGGCTGCAGCCCAGGACAGAGGCAGCTTTCTGAACTAGCTTGTTCAGTCTCTTCCTGTCCCTGTCTGTGCTGCTTCCCTCCCAACACACGATGGCATAAAACACTGCTGAGGCCACCACAGTGTCATAAAAAGTCTTCAGAAGAGCCCTGCTCACACCAAAGAACCTCAGTCTCCTCAACAGGTGTTCTTGAGCAGGGCGTTGGTGTTGTGGGACCAGTCAAGTTTATTCTTCAGATGAACACCCAGGTATTTAAGCGAGTCCACCAACTTGATGTCTGACCCCTGGATGTTCACCGGTGTGTGGGGTGTTTTGCTGGTGTTCAGAAAAAGGTGGTTCTCCTCACACCATTTCACAAAGTCGGTGATGACTCCTCTGTACCCCAGCTCATTCCCCTCTGACACGCAGCCAACATTGGCAGTGTCGTCAGAGAACTTCTGGAGGTGGCACCTCCCAGAGTTGTACAGTGAAAAGAGGAATGGTGAGAGCACGGTCCCCTGTGAATCCCCTGTGCTGCACACCACCCTCTCTGACAGGCTGTCCTGCAGGCTGACGTACTGGGGCTTGTTGGTGAGGTAATCTGTTGTCCGGGCCACCAGCTGCTGGTCCCGCCCACATGATGGTGTTGAAGGTGCTGGAGGAGTCAAAGAACATGACCCTCACAGCGCTTCCAGAGGCCTCCACGTGACACAGGGCCCGGTGCTGCAGGTAGATCACCATGTCATCCACGCCAATGCCTGGACGGTAGGCGAACTGCAGCGGGTCCAGAGCGGAGTCCACCTGGTCGCGGAGGTAGCTGAGAATGATCCTCTTCAGGTTCTTCATCAGGTGGGAGGTCAGGACCACAGGGTGTAGTGGCTCGGTTCCCTGGGGTGGACTGTCTTGGGGACTGGAACCACACACGACATCTTCCACAGGGCCGGGACCTTCTCCAGCAAAGGCTCAGGTTGAACATGTAAAGAACCAGCAGTCTGGGGCTGATCCCGTCCAGCCCTGTGGCCTTCCTGACCTTTATCCTCCTGAGTTCTCTTTTTACCTGATGCAGAGTGAGAGAGAGGGGGGGCGGCTGGTGACTAGGGAGGGCGTGATATATGTCTTGGTGGTGGTGGGGCAGGGGTGGGGGGCTTAGAGGTGAGGTGTGGACAACTGTGGGGGTGTTGCTGGCCTGGCGAGGTGTGAAGCGGGGCCTGGCTGGGTGGGGGGAGTGGGCAGGGACACCGCAGAGTCAAATCTGGTAAAGAACAGATTTAGCTCTTATGCCCATGCTTGATCACCAGAGGCCTGGTGACCATCTCCCCATGGACTGTGGCCTGAAATCTTCTCCAGGCCGCTCCAAACGTCCCGGACGTTGTTTTCCTCCAGGCGCTGCTCTAGCTTCCTCCTCTGGCTGTCTTTACACCTCCTGATGGTGTATTTCAGCTCCTACTTGTCCCCTGAAGTGAAAACCCTCTTCTTCTCCTTCAACAGGTTCTTCAGATCAGGGGTCACCCAGGGCTTGTTGCTGGAGAAGCACCGTACGCGCTTAGATGGTACGATGCTCTCCATGCAGAAGTTTATGTTGTCAGTGATACAGTCGGTAACACTGTCAATGTCCTCCCTGTGTGGACTGCAGAGAGCATCCCAGTCTGTGGTGTGGAATCAGTCCCTCAGCAGCTCCTTGGCCTGCTCAGTCCAGACTTTAACCGTCTTCCTCTGGAGAGGCTCCTTCTGCACCAACTGTGTGTACCGGGGGAGCTGATGGACAAGGTTGTGATCAGAGCGGCCGAGGGGAGGGAGGGGGGTGGAGCTGTATGCATCCTTGACGTTTGCATACAGCAAGTCCAGTGTTTTATTGTCCTGTGTGTGGCAGCAAACATATTGTTTGAAATTGGGCAGAGTGGCAGAGAGCGAGGAGTAGTTGAAGTCACCCGAGATGAGGATGAGGGCTTGTGGGTGCTTTGTCAGCAGCCGGGACACCGTGGCCTGAATCTGCTCCGCTGCAGCTGCAGTGTCTGCAGAGGGGGGGATGCACACAGTCAGAATGATCATGTGACTGAACTCACGGGGCAGGTAGTAAGGCCTCATGCTAGCTACTAACAGTTCGATGTCCCTGGTGCAAATCTGCTACTTGACGGTGATGTGGCCTGGGTTGCACCACCTGTTGTTCATATACACCGCCAGACCTCCTCCCTTCTTCTTTCCGCTCTCCGCCGTCTTTTGGTCCACCCACAGGAGTGTGAAGCCGTTCAAAGAGACCGCACTGTCGGGAATGTCCGTATGGAGCCACGAATCCGTGGAGCACATGATGCTGTTCTCCCGGTACTCCCGCTGCAGCTGCGTCAGTGCTGTCAGCTTGTCCATTTTGTTAGAGAGCTAGCGGACGTTTCCCATGATGACCAAGGGTACCGGCGTGCCCTCTCCCGGTAGCTTAATGCCTGCCCGACAGCCTCTCCGTCTCCTCTGTATCTCCACTGGAATGTCGGGCTTGTTGGTCAGAGATAGTCTGGGGCGCCTGAGCGCTAACAGCTGATTGCGGGAGTAAACAATGGACCCATGACTAAAGGGGTCCCCCACTGCGGTCTCAGTCCAAAAAAACAGAGTGAATATCAGTGCAGCAGTGACAAAGTTTGAACTCCTGGCTGCACAAGAGTTCAAGATGCCAGTACAGCTGGACAGAAGAATGAAAATAAGGGAATAAATAAAGGTATAAAGAAAAGAAATGTTGGTATAAAGACGAGCCGCTGGAACTTGCTGCCACTCACGCGGCGCCATTTTAGAAAAAAAATGAGAAACACTTGCCACAATATTGTGAGCTCCATCAGTCACCATCCAACAGACCTTTTCAGTGATTCCCCACTCCGTCATCAAATTTGCAATTGCATCTGAAATATTAGCTGCTGTGTGGGCCAGGGGAAAATACTGCACACCTAAAAGCACAGTAGACAGATCTAGATTGTCTGACACATAATGGCAAGTGACACCAAGGTATGCATCCATGTTCACTAATGTCCACATGTCAGCAGTGAAACTAACAGCTGAAATCTGCTTAATTTCTGCCAAGGCCTTCTCTTTGGTTACAGTGTACCTTGCTTCCACCATTGCTTTTACAGTTTTGCAGCTTGGAATGAAGTATGATGAGTCCAGGATTTTAATGAAATTTTAGAACCCTTCATCCTCAACGATAGAAAAAGGCTGCCCATCTTTAACTATCCTGTCCACCAAGGCCTCATCCAGCTTCTTTTTTCTGGACACTGTGTAGGAAAATAGTTGCTATATGAATATGATATACAACATCTACAATAAATATACACACACATACATATATACAGTACATATACGTATACATTTAGCTTACTGTCAGGATTTCCAGTGAATAGAACTTTATTCGTCCCACAGCGGGGAGATTACACTGTTCCAGCAGCAGAACGTTGGAGAAAAAGTTCAAGAAGTGCAGGACGAAGGCAGATAAATACAAATACTTTCTGTTGGAATGTTACTCTATGTACACCAATAAATACTTTATACAGGATTTACATGGGTATGACATTGTGGAGTGGACCTAGGATGCGGCATTAAAGAGTCTGATGGCTGTGGGGAGGAACGACCTGCGGTAGCGCTCCCTCTTGCACTGAGGATGCCTCAGTCTGGTGCTGAAGGAGCTCCCCAGGGTCTCTACAGTGTGGTGTAGGGGGTGGGAGGTGTTGCTTCTGATGGACGTCAGCCTGGCCAACGTCCTTCTGTCCGCCACCTCCTCGATGGAGTCCGGGCTGCAGCCCAGGACAGAGCCAGCTCTCTGAACCAGCTTGTTCAGTCTCTTCCTGTCCCTGTCTGTGCTGCCTCCCCCCCAACACGCGATGGCATAAAACACTGCTGAGGCCACCACAGTGTCGTAGAAGGTCCTCAGAAGAGCCCTGCTCACGCCAAAGGACCTCAGTCTCCTCAGCAGGTGCAGGCGACTCTGGCCCTTCTTGATCAGGGCGTTGGTGTTGTGGGACCAGTCCAGTTTGTTGTTCAGATGAACACCCAGGTATTTAACCGAGTCTACCAGCTCGATGTCTGACCCCCGGATGTTCACCGGTGTGTGGGGTGTGGAGGTCCTCCGGAAGTCTATCACCAGTTCCTTTGTTTTGCTGGTGCTAAGAAGAAGGTGTTTCTCCTCACACCATTCAACGAAGTCGGTGATGACTCCTCTGTACTCCAGCTCGCCCCCCCCTGACACGATGCCAACGATGGCGGTGTCGTCGGAGAACTTCTCTGTTGACAGGGTCACTGGTTTGCTGGTCATGGTTGTCATGTGTTGTTGCTGTAAGACAACTCTTGTGTGCAGAGCAAACAACACACCTACAAGCAATTGTAATTTTGAGACCCATTTAAAATACAATTAAATTATGGAAACATAAAATGTATGCCATTAACTGCATTATGCCTTATTTGGTGGTATGAGATCAAAATGATCCCAAACTTTAGAACATCACTTATTACTTGCCAAAATACTCTCACTTTCACTCTCCAAATCCCTATCTCCTCACAACCCCATTTTGAAGCAATATGATGCATCTTATAAAGCTGGTATGGCACCAAACCCCTCAAATCTGTCAAACCTGTCAAGTTGTCATTGGCTCAGCATTGAAATGCCATGAGCCAATGACACACACTGAAAGACTATGAGCCAATAAAAAGCTTCAAAACATTTTGAAGCAATGAAGCGCGAAGCGAAACAAGCACTGACGTTCGAAGCTTTGAACGTCATCGGTCACGTGACACTGGTCAAGTCAAGTCAAGTCAAGTGAGCTTTATTGTCATTTTCGAACATATATAGCTGGTGCAATACAAATTGAAAACGAAACGTTTCTCCAGGACCTGGTGCTGGGTAGGACAACACAAAAGGGCACAAAGGACAACAGGGCTACATAGGACAGCATGGGTCAACACGACATGTAATAACATGCAGCAGGGTACATGGACAGGCAAGAATGAAGGGTGGAGCAGGGTGGGATAAAGTAGAAGTAAAGTAGTAGAGTGCAGATGTATACATTAAGCAGATATATCGGAGTAAAGTGGCAGGCTACAGTGCAAATGTTGCGCAAATGTTGCGCAGAGTTCGTGGGTAAACGCAGTAGAGTAAAGTGCCAGTGCATTTTTAACATTTGTAAGGTTGAAAACATTATACCCAGTAGTAGTGTTAAGGCAGCATAGGGTGATTTGTGCAAACCTTTATCTCTAAAACCAGAAGATTAGCAGCAGGATTAAATAATAAATAATGTTGTGTGGTGGCATGGAAAGTCTGTGCGTTCAGCTCCTTCCATTGAGGAGCCTGATGGCCTGTGGAAAGAAGCTGGTGTTTTGATACAAGCTCCAACACAGTATTTCGAATCACTCCACTTCAGGAAGAGTGACAAAAGCTCCAAAGCCTCGGTATCATTTGCCCATCACTAATAATTTGTGGACTGAACTCCCGTTTTTGTGGACTCGTGTTTTTCAGCCCGAGCCTGCCTGACACTTGAATTGTTTGTGAGTGGAACACCGGACCTCGAACATTGCTTGTACCGACCCTGCCTGATCCCTGTTCTGTGAGCAAAAATAAAACCCTTGAACGTGTCGCTGGATGGATCCAGACCTGACACCTGACACTAAGAGAAGGACAGAGGAGAGGGTAGCACTGCAGCTTTTCCCCCTAGTCTTGGCCCTAAACTGTCATGGTGTTTGGGGGCTAATAAAATTGCAAAAATTGCTAAAAATTAGAGCTGCTCTGCCTACTCTGCTGGAGAAGGGTGGATGCAGTTTTCCCCAGAAACTCCATCAATTGCTAACAAAGTCCACATTGTCTGCTGGGTACCATCTCGATAACCAGGGATTGAAGGATGATGGCTATACAGTTCATGAGTGGCTGAATTGGACAGAGGTTCAGAGAAAACTACGGGAGCTGACGTTGTTTTAGCAAACACACCAACTTAACACTAAATTTAGTGACCTCTGATTGCCTGATTGACCTCCAGATGTTATAACTGCAAATGTGAAAAACAATCTTACTGTATTTACATTTAACTTTATGTATATATGTACTGTAATTTGATTGTGGGAATGGATGTATAGTTTTAATACTTTAATAATTTAATTTTTAATTATTTAAAAATGTACACAAGGTGTAAAACATAAAGCAGAGTGGTCTGTTAAGGATATATCTTTTTTAATTGATACTACTACAGCACAACTGACATTTATTGTCGTACATCATACAGTGAATAGTGCAACTGCCAGAAAAAATAGTATGATTAAGGCAAAGCTTTGGTTTTGCAGTGCATTGTTAAGATAGTACTGAGCTACCTTCTTGTTAGGGTTTGTCCCATTGAACCAGAGCTGCATACATCGTCCTGATGCTTTTGAGTAAGAGGTATATGCATAGGAGTTAGACCAGATTTGTTCACACATATCCTTGGGGGTGGGGTAAACATCTGTCCATTTTCTGCACTTCTTGTCAGCAGGACATTTGTTAATGCCTATGAGAAAACATGAAAAATATTTATTTTTGATGTAATGGGGTTTTTTTTTTGTTTATCAGTGATCAGTTCTGAAAACAGACTCTTTAGACTTTCTCTTGGTTTTTGGGTTAAGACAATTTTCATTTACCTCCAATGCAATGATGTGCAGGAATTAAAACAAGTACGAGCATCATCCAGGTATTAGGTACATACTGTATCTGTGATTAAGATAGATATGTGTGCTTTTGTACATGCCTGAACTCCAGTCCCATCCGGTGTGCCAGTTACTCTTGCAGGTGAATTCTTTCTTGCAGTCTTCCCACCAGTCATGACAATCTTCCTGACACAGCGGTACATCAACGATTCTTTCCTTTCTCCCGTTCTGCTTTGCCTCCCCCCCCGCCTCCTCTTTCTTCGGTTCTCTCGGACCGCCCGTTCCCTCTCGACCACGTCTCCGGTGTCGTGTTCCCCCGCCCCTTCCCTTTTTCCTGGGCTTCGTTCGCCGTCGACTTCCCCCCCTGTACCTCCCTTTTCTCTCTTTGGCCCCTCTGCCGCCCCTTTGTCTCTCTTCTTCTTGTTGTTGTTTTTTGTCTACTCTTTCTACACGCGGACGACACCCCCCCCCCTGGGGCGACGGTCTTTTGGCCACATATCAGCCATTTTGATAGTGGCCTTTGAGAGGTCCAGCAGCTGTAAAGAGCAGATCGGGTAGTGTGTGTGATCTGGCGTTAGCTGATTCTTTAGAATCGCACATGACAGACCAGTGCGGAGGGGCGGGTGCTTGCGCAGGTGTATGCTTTTGCGCAGTCAGCCCACCAGTCAAGGCAATGGACCTGACTCAGCGGTACATCAACGATTCTTTCCTTTCTCCAGTTATGATTTGCCTACACACAAGCATCATATTTCTTAGGTTATATCGCCAAGAAAGCTACCTATAGCACCAGTATAAGGTGTCCTGTTAAAAAGAAACTTACATTTTTAATGCCATTAGCTCGAAGCAGAATTACAAAAATGTACATACATTTTATCTCTTTGCAAAATCTCACCAAAATTTGTATATATTATTATTGTTGTTGTTTTTTGTCTCATATTTACAAAAGAGGACGAAAAAAAAAAAACCTCGGGAGAAGGTATTTTTCATTTTCATCAGGCACTTCAAGAAAAAAGTCACAACGTCAAGGAAAAATGCCAAAAATATGAAAATTTTAAATATAAGAAAAAAAAATACACACTTCTTGTATCCAGGGTCCTAGGTGTGGGGAGCACTCATAGAAGCAAGTGTCCTGGATAAAATGTTTCTTGCACCTATTGCTCATGGCCCCACAATGATTCCAGTTAAAATTATACAGATAAGAGTTGTCCTCATGGGCTTCTGCACTGGTGTTGGCAGTGCAACATGCATTCTCCTTCCATGGAGCGCACTGCAAAGCAAAAAATTAATCAGAAATGTCAAGTATCAATTTTTAACACAATTGTATGAACCCAATCATTTTTTTTTCTGTGTTGCAGAGCACTACATTATCACCTGAAGGTATAGTTGTCCTTCTGGACCAGGCACTGTTTTGTGGTGTTTAGCATCCATACACATATTGAGTTTTTCTTCAGACAGGGAAATACTGGAGAGGGCTGACAGCAATATCGCCACCATCCACATCATTCTGTAATAATAATAATGATAATAATAAAAATCATCATAATCATCATCAACCTCATCATCATCATCACCATCATCATCATCATCAGAAGTTTAGGTTCTCTATTTACCAATCAATTTACATTCAAAATGCATAGTGTAGTGTGTGAAGCTATTTTTGTATAAAATGACCTGCTAGTGGGAAGTTCCATCTCATATTCAACAGTATGTCTACTGGAAAAATAACATCAAGAAAAAAATAATTTTGTCTTTTATAAAGTTGAAAAATAAATCTGTATGTTTATATGCTGTTATATATTGTTAATTGTAGTTTTTAAAGGTTTTTTTAAAAATTATTTTAGTTTAGTCCAAGGGTGTTGTCAGGGCTCAGCTTGCTGGCCCTCCCCTGCATCCGGTTTTTGGGGCTCTCTGCCTTACCAGCAGAGGGCCTAGGTCCCCTGGATCCAGCAGCAGCAGCAGCACAGCTGATACTGATCAGCTAATTAACCTGCCTCATAGGGAGGCTTCCAGCAGCTGCCGGCTGCTGGATCATTGAACGTCGTGACTGTGGAATTGCCACCACCCAGTGGCGATGATATTCAGATTCTTATGACGGGTCTTGAGACCCCGGCATCGAAAGAAAAAGGAAGGGGAAGGGGGAGGAG
>CAAE01007739.1:0-16004 GCA_000180735.1 Tetraodon nigroviridis | reverse complement strand
CCCCTCCCCGCCTGCTGGTGGCACTGCAGCGCTTCAAAAAAAGGATTTACTCCGGACAAGCAAATATAGATGGATAAGTGGATACGCCACAGGGTATAAAGCGGGTTGGATAATGGATGGAAGTGGATGAACACGTAAAGGTAAAAAGGATGGTTGTGGCCAGGAGGTCAAGTGGGAAGTGAGTCAAACCCCACAATTCAGAAAATATAGGACAGATAAATAAAACAGATCAAAGTCAAGATCAAAGGAGCATTTGATATTTAATTTTCAATCATTATTTAGTTAACCTAACAGTTGATAACCAAGGAGGACAAGGATCAAAGGGCAGAAGTCAAGCTGTTGAAGAACTAAAATAAGGAAGCACTGGGAAAGAATGGTGAAATAGCTTAAGCAGAAGAGAACCTAAACCTGACCTTAACGAGCAAGCAAACTTCTTGGGAAAAACTCCTAGTAGACTGGAAACATGTATCACACACAGCTAGATAGAACACCTGGAAAGCAAAGTGACAACCCTGAAATCAGTTAGCAACAACCTAGAAGCCAGAGAGGCAGAGTTCCTCAAAGGACGGTGACCGGGGACAGAAGTGGAGAAGTCTTTTGGATATGAAGCCTTTGATGAAGCCTTTTGGATAAAAGGCGAAACATTTTCCAAAAGAAAATTGAAAAGACCAGATGAACACAAAATCTTTTTTCGGATAAGTGGAGAAGTGTTTCAATTTATGGAGGTTCCCCAAGCACAAGGCCCACACATGTTTGTAATTTTTTTGGTGTTATTTGCTGTTCAACATGTTCAGAATAAACACAAGCTAAATATTTAATCCAATAAACATATTAAATAAGAATTTGAATTTTAATCTTCAGTAATTTAAATACCATTTAATGGTGTTATGGACCAAAATTACCAACAGTGTACAACAGCACACAGGAAAAAAAAACCTCAGGTAGAAATGTTAAATCTTCTTTTACTTACTATTCTTTCACTTTCTATGTCTGCATCTATCTGAAATCAGTCAGCCAAAAGACAGAAAACAAGATATTTGTAGTAAGTTTTAGCTGAGTACTATAGACCACTGTGTATTATACTATGTTAAACATTACCACATTACCAGGGAAAATTGACAATATATATCAGATTCTTCCAGCTTTTTTTGTTTTCTTTTTTTATTTTCAAGGATTTGGCATGTCCCATCTCAGTGATCCCTGCTGGCTTCTACATCGTTTGGGTCAGGCGGTGTCTGGCTGGGGGTCACTTCTGTGTCAGCACCAATGTGCGACTCCTCGCTGGCAGTTGTGGCTGTTTCCTGGGGAGAACTCGGCACCTCCGCAGCACCTGTCAAGGGGTTCACTCTGTGTCAGCCTGAATTTATTCACCTTTATAAACTTACGTAATCTTCAAGTTTTCTGCTCTGGTGTCTTTGTACCTGCAGCCGTCTCACTTAGGTCCTGCTGCCAGTTACTGTTTGTGTTCTCACTGTCTGGTCGCTGTTGGTCTGTGCGCAGCTGTAAACATCAAGACACAAGAGTTTGGGAGGAGGCCAGATCTATTTCACCTAATGGGCCACAAATAATAAATATAATATTGTATGTGGGTTGCAATAATGGCAATAATTCCTTTGACTCACCTGCTTTGGAGCGAAGAACTGTCTTAGGTAACTGAGGATGAAGAGGACACTAAGGAAGATGAAGTTGGTGGCCACACCAAAAAACGCCGACAGGAGAGGGAAGTTAAACAACAAGTATCTGTTGAAAGGAAGATGGAAAATGAATACAACATCTTCACTGCCTTTTAAAAATGTGGCAGCTACAAAGATACAATGTATTAATATGAAGTTAGGAATAATATTTGGCTGTATTTTTATTATTTTTCTGAGACCCCCATATGTGCGGTGAGTTGTACCTTATACCGGTGAAATCAGCATGAATTTTCAGTTGAGAGGAGTAGATCTGCACCTGGTTGGACAGGATCTCGATGACAGCTGAGACTGATGGAGAATACTGCACGAAGGAAAAACTAGTAAAAAAAAACCCAACTTCAACCCGCTCCCGAAGCGATGCATGTCTCACCGGGTTCTCTACATAGTTGGAGAAGAGCTCCACCTCTAGCATCTGCCTTTGCTCCGACAGTCCAGTCAGAAAAGCCGGGAGCAGCAGCAACGTTTCCAGGGCTTTTAGCAGGTCTGAGCGGTATCGTAGCATGCTCTGAACAGCAGGACGACACTGTCATTCCTACACACTCCCCCTCACGCTGACATGATTCTACATCATGAAAGAACGTTCAAGATAATACAAGCAGATCTTAAAGGACTCATTAGGTAGAATTCAACAGTGGAATAATCATGATGCCAACGCCTCAGTATTACTAATGGTTAATGTGATACAACTGGTTTATGTTTCTCATCTCACCACAGTTGTCGGATCGAATGTTCTAATGTGAGGCAGTGATGCAAAAGACGTTAAGGTAATCTGATAAGGCTCTGTGAGATAGAAGTTATCACTTTGTGGCTGGTGAACTTACAAAACGAGAGCTGGAGGCCGAGGGCACTTGTGCTGCCTGAGGAGCACACAGCAGTGGTGCAAAGAATGAAAACAGAGTTTTAGCTTGGCACAGCACAAGAGGATGGCAGACATCCGTCCTACGTACAGGCTGAGATGAGGAGACAACCTGGCCTCCATCCTGAGAGTAGAACGTTGTCCTGATCATAAACATCCCCAGTGCCTGATTGACGGGAGAATCGGGCATTTCCAACAGCAGAGAGATCTGATAGGCTTGCCCGAATGTCAGCACCTGAACAACCATTTTGATGACAGATGAATGTATGTATAAATGCTGCATAAAAATATACTTACAATGCACCTACATGCTTCCTGTTCCTTGTCAGGGACACATTGGCCAGTGGATAAGAGCACAAGAAAGATGAGGGTGACTCGCAGCCTGACCTGCAAAGAGACACAGCAGAATGTATAATGTGTGTTTTTCCGGTGCAGGTGAGTTCACAGGCATTACCTGTGGTAGTAGTGCACCGTTGTGGAAAAAGCCACATTCGGCATGTAGGAGTAGTAGAGGCTCCCGTATAAAAAAGCAGACATCCACAGGAGCAGGAGGACCACAAAGAACACTGCAAAGGTCTGTGTAACTCCACGCTGGAGGCGTGTTCTTGCCCTGACCAAAGCATTCTGGAACTTCAGGCGCACCTGGTGAAGGAGGACCATCAGCTCACCACCAGGTCCAGGATGCAAAGAAACGCCTTGGTCCATGATAACAGAGTCGGCTGAAGGAAAGAGCGTAAAAGCACATCAGTAACAACATTTAGACCACACCCTTCTAGAAAATGTCTTGAGTAGAGTTGCTAAATTATGGCAGGCACAATCATACCAGTTAGTAATTAAATTTCCACCTAAACTTACTTTAATAACAGATTAAACCAAATATGTAGTTTCTCTTTCCCCTTAATTATCCAAAATTTTTTGCCACTGTGCCTAATGAGATCCTTCTGAAAGAAACTAAAACAAAACCAGAGATTATTACAAATAGAAATATGAAAAACAATTCAAATAAACGTTTTTTAAAAAAGGTTTAAATCTACAGTTAATGTTAGTATTTAGGTCAAACCCTCTGACTGGTTAATGATTTTATGTAAAGACAAGCACTGCTTTAAAATGGGAAGAGTCATGAAACCACCAAGTCTAATGGGAGTCACAAGCTGAGGCTTTCATAACAGGCGATCTCAGACTATCGTAAATGTCAGTCAAGCTGTTTTGAAAAACACTGAGAAAGAGGGCCACTAATAAGCACCTATCAGTTCGTTTATCAAATTAATCATATTGCGTGATGCAGATTATGTTACACTTGTGCACGTTCGCCGCTCTTTTCTAAATAGGGTTAAAGTTGGTGTTATTGTTGGTGTTACTCCTGACTGCTGCTGTAACAAGGTCATTTCCCATGTCTGGCATTAATAAAGTACCACTAACCTTTTTTATTTTAACTTTTCTGATCCTATTTTATCTTAGTTCTTTACCTATATTCAGTTTATATTAAGTTAGTCAGTATGATTTCAAGCACATGTGCATAGTCTCATTTACTTATCTTGTTAAAAACTAAAATGCATTGTAATATTTTGAGAAAGGATTAATCTTTGTTGATTTGGTTATAATATTTATTTATTTTTACATAATATATCGAGTCCAAAACTGTGGAGGGAATTTTTAAACAAAAACAAAAACAAAGAGACAACCCCCGTCCCCCTCAAAATCAAATACCTCCTATCCAAATATCTAAATAATAATAGTCAAACTGCCACAATCGACCTACCTTTAGTAGTTGTGGTTGTTGGGACTGGCTCCTTTTTTTGCCTCACGACTTGACTGTGCAGTAATGAAATGATATCAACAGACAAATGTCTGTTTTTGACAATCCTGGACATGGACACGGTTTAACCCATCCCACACAAGGAGAGTCGCCAAACAGAGGCCTCTGTGTGCACTGGTATTTAAAAATCATTAGAAAAAAGAATAATGCTGTACCTAATCCATCCTTTGCTTTTAGTCATACTACTGTACGCCATTATCAGAAAATGTTGCTTTTTTTTGCGGTACTACACGTTTGCAACCATTGGTCTGTAAATTACTTGTAATTGTCTAAATAGCCAGCAACAACTCTTTACATTTCATTTAACCTTTATTAAGAACATATACATTTCTATACAAGTAGAAAAATATAAAAAAGGCTTGAATTAAAAAAAAAAATATATGGAAAAAAAATTTAATACCACTCTAACAGAAGGGGCACTCTTTATTTTGAAAGACCCGCCAAAAACATCTTACAAGCGTAGAAGAAGATATTCTCATCCAATCACAGGCCCCCCGGTTGGTCCCAAACCGGAAAACGTCCCAACCTACCTTTGATTTCGCGACCCTTTACGTCTGATAAAGAATAAAAGTAAGTGTCAAAGGAAAACTGTGGCTGTATTCATGAACGCGCAGTTTGAGGTTCTTCGCTGTGTTTTTTAGGTTAATGAATAACTACGTACCGCAGTTGATAGATGCATATAAAAATAAGTATAACAGGATTTAACAGTTGACGTGTTAACATTGAATATCTTTATTATCACGCAAAGGGGAAATTTCATTTTCTCAGCAGCAGTATACAGAGCAGAAAATGAAAAAAAGGAAATAAAATAAATAAATAAAAATAATGTACAAGACTTTGAAAAAAATAATACAAATAAATGAATATATAGCAAAAACATATATATTTACAGTTATGCTATGCATAAATAGCATTACAAGCACATCGAAAGATATTGCATTCATTGTGTTTCAAGCTATTCCACTCTCCAAGCTATACAATGTGCCTTTATACAGTTAAAATTCCAGATTTCAAATGAATTTAAAAATAGATCCAAGCCTGATTATAATGGCGTGGTTTGTAATGTTTTTAACGTTTTTATTTGCTTCTGTTGCAGGATGTCCTGCAACACAAATGTCATTCATGTTCAGCTGTCATCTGTCAGCGATGCACAGCGAGTTCCCGTCCATCTTATGCCCTGTGAGATTGAACACAATGGTCCAGCCCAAGTCTCGCAGTACTTTAATGCTGCCACAAAAGATTGCAAACAAGGTACACACACACACACACACACACACGCATACACACACACACACACACCGACATACATCCAAATATTATTGATGCAGAGCTTACATCAAAATCCTGTCTGTACTTTTGTCATTTCAGAGAAGACCGTGTCATTTAGAGGGCGTGGGTTGATGGGACAGGAACTCTGTTGCCCACAGGGCTACACCGGGATGGTGCTGAAAGAAATGAATAAGCCTGGCTCAGATCAAGAGGTAAACATCTGCTGAACAATATCTTTGACATGTCAAATGGTTGATAACATACTCTATAATGCTTAATGGTGTCTGTGCTGTAATTCTCATCCAGGACAGGACCGTAAAGGTGACCTCTGTGTTTGACAAGATGACCTACTGGAATCTCGAGACACCTCCAAACCCAGACGACAGAGTTGTGATGGCAATGGATTGGCCAGAGCTGGCCGAGGCGGTGAGTCATCGTTGTA
The DNA here is from genome assembly GCA_000180735.1 of Tetraodon nigroviridis. Taxonomy (NCBI): domain Eukaryota; kingdom Metazoa; phylum Chordata; class Actinopteri; order Tetraodontiformes; family Tetraodontidae; genus Tetraodon; species Tetraodon nigroviridis. Next base: position 9,927 of record CAAE01007739.1, on the reverse strand, counting down.
TTACTTTTCTAATTAAAGCAAATACACATGCAGTACATACGGCATATGTGATTGCCTAGTATGCATTGTTAATCGTTAACCCACGTTTAAAAGGCCAACTAATCAGATGAAAGTACATTTCTGTAGATTTTATGATGCAAAAGACTGTTTTTGTACCGAATCAGGCCTATTGAAAAATATTGATATCTTGTCTTTTTAGATCCACGGGCCAGTAGAAGACTGATAGAGACACTATTAACCCGTGATGGCATGATGATGATGACAGAGTGTGTCGTATAGTAAAGAATTGTTTTTATGTATGTGTATTTTTATAGAAAATTAAAAAAAACAAGTTAACACTGACAAACCTGTGTTTTGTGATTTAAGTCATCCATTCTTACAATTTTGTTTATTCAGAAGGTGACAATTTCCACACTGTAAAGGTCAAAAATCCCTCAACATGGCCTATTATAATTCATCTGTCTCAGCATTAAGTGTAAAGATTGTAGCTTTATGTTATATTACCAATTCACACCAAATGTTCTACACAGAAATGCAAATATCACGGCAACATCAGAACAACTTTCAAGATGTATTCTTCACCTTTTTAGCTATAGATGAATTATACATTTAAAACAGCAGGTTAAATTGTCAGAATTTCTCTGTTTGGTATTTTTGGGTTTCCTATTTAAGAATTGTACAAATCAACATGTTTGACAAAGCACAGAGGTCTAACAAAGAGAATTTTGGCAGTAGATGTATGCAGGTATTCACTATTAAATGCAAGACTTGAAATCAAAGTAATATAAAACATCCCGTCACAATTTCAGATTTTTTGAATACCTGAATCTTTATATTAAATGACATTGAACATAAATAAAAAAATAATGATAGAGATTAAAAACAAAAGTACATGTTTACAGAAGTGTTGTTAAAGTATTACACCCCAACTACCCTGCATCTTGAATGTGGAGCATTTAAAATGTAAAACAAATGTGAGTAATTATCCATAAAATGTCTGTTGAGTTTGAACAGTCAGAGGTTGGAGTGGAAAACCTACGGATATAACCCTTTCTGTCAGGCGAGCGGTGATGATGGGGGCTGTGATTCTGGGGGAAGGAGCGGCTCCGTGTCTGCTTTGCTGCGTTTGGCTGGTAGCGTGTGCCCGTGGGTTTTGCGTATGTGCCGGTACAGGTCACCTGACTGCGTGTAGCTTCGGTAGCAGTAGCGACATTCATAAGGACGTTCACGTGTGTGAACGATGGCGTGACGCTTTAGTGTGTACGTGCATGAGAAAGTCTTCCCGCAGACTCCACAAGTGGGTACGTCCTCAATGACATTCCCTAAAGAGTCCTGGAAAAAGACGGAAGGCTCTGAATGTTGATGGGTATTGGAGGGAGGAATGAGGGAGGTGGTGAAGGAGGAGGTGTCCTGGGAGGGTCCAGCACCAGAGGAGGACGAAGGAGACAAAGAAAAGGAGTAGTCGTTTGAATGAGAGAGTAAGAGGCTCTGGTGGTGGGAGGTGATAAAATGGGGGCTGTTCACCTCCTCCTCCTGGATCTCATCATCAAACTCGTCTATGTCCATGATTGGTTCTCTCTCTCCACCTTCCTCCCTCTCCTCCAGTTCTTCATCAGAGATGACGATAGCCTCCACTTTCACCTCGATGTTCTCTGCGCTGCTGTTGGCCGTCAGTGTTCCGACGTCCTTCCCCGGTTGGATCAGGCTTTGCGTGTGAGTGGAGAAGTCCACGCCCTGCCGCTGGAGTGAACACGTGCTCTGAATTCGCATCGGGGGTCGCCCTGTAGGCGCGTGCGTGGAGTTTGAGTCAATGTGTGAGCTCAGTCCCGGGCCTTGGATCAACACCAGCATCTGTTGTTCTTTGTATGATGTGGCTCTGCCAAAGTCTGAGCCCTTTCCAAAGGAGCCGTCCTGAGGAATCTGGGGGACTTCCTGATGGGAACTTGAGGAATGGTCTGTCTGGAAATTGGCACCTGCTGACTGACTGTTCGCCTGGCTTACTGTTGCTAAAGAGGAAGACGGGGAGGACCGCTGGTTACTGTTGAGGCTGTGGAAGAATGACAATGCGTCAGTACAGATTTTTCATTTCCTTGGCTCCAATATTTTGCCTGATTAACTTGGGTAGAAGCTGCAAGAATAGACAGTTGATGACAAAATCCTGGGGTTCGTGTGATTAAAACAACAACAACAACAACCCAGTTCTAACTGTGGCAGACCATACCTGTATATCTCAGTAGTGCTGCAGGGGCTGCAGATCGTCAACACTTCTGCCTGATTTCCAGGCCTCAGCCTTGTGTAGCCTCCAGAAGCAAGCGCCGACGGCCCCACGATAAGCCCTTGCACAACTTCTCCACTTGGAAGAGGGGAGATTTCCATGCCAGGCTGCGTGGTGTCAGCGATGTCAGGGCTGATGGGACACTGAACTCTTTCCACACGCTGCCCTCCACATGCCTTTGACTCAGATTTAACAGACTGTAAGTGAGTCGTTTCTCCTGTTACTGTTGGGACAGCATTCGCGTCACCTCCTACCACAGCCACCTCAGGTTCAAGCTCACCATCCCCTCCGCTGTCTCTCCTCGCCTCGACCACTTTCCTTCCAGCAGTCTCAGCCTCAGTGCTGTCAGCCTCTGCCAGGGGTCCTCGTGTCTGCAGTCGCCTCTTGCAAACTCTCACGATCTCATTCATGTGCAGAAAGCTTGCTGCTGCCAGTATGTCTTCCAGTGGAGTAGGGTCGTCCAACTGCAGCACGCCTCCGTACACAAAGTCCAAGAGCAAGCCAAAAGCAGCAGCCGTGACAATGTCACTGTCCAGTGTAACAGAGCTGCTGCTGCTATTTCCATCACTGACTCCCAGAGGGTCTGAGTAAAACATGTGAAAGAACGGGGAGCAGGAGGCCAAAACTGCTCTGTGAGCCAGGAAATGGGATGAGCCCACCAGGACGGTGCAGTCACAGAGAAAACCTCGCTGGCGTTGCGAGCGCAGCGCAGACAGCAGCTGCTGGGAGTGCTGGGGGAACTCCATCACCTGGGCACCTGTTGGGAAGGGAAAGCATGGACAAACAGGTCAAACAGCTGACTGTGGACAGTTCTAATGTGAGCTATTCTTCTTTTCACATTATTATTATTATTATTATTATTATGTATTATTATTGTTATTAAGCTGTGGTGTTTTCCAGAGAAGAAAACAAGGGTCTATGCTACTATCTCATCAACCACAACATTTTTGTATTGTCATATTTTGTCTTTGATTGACATGAGTGAAAATCTCTGGCAAATTAGATTTACAAATTTACAAGCAAATTATAGAAAGCAGTCTTTAACCTGTACATAAAGTCTGACATTTACCCCCCCCAAAAAAACAAAACAATAGCATATCGTGTATCATTAAATGCAAAAACAAATAAGTAATTTCATTATAATTTCCTCCATTTAATAAAGCAGTTCAAGGATGCTAACAACAAGTAGCCACGCACAATGTATATACACACGTAAATCGAGACTCGATCCTTCCTAGTTGCTATTTTTGTATTGCATTCTTAAGTAAGTGCGTGTTTCGAATTATGGTGTAAAAGCACAAATCGAGAGAGAAAAGCTGTATATTTTTCCTGCATGATTAATTCTTACCTGTGTCACTGGTGGATGTTTTTCCTCCAGGACAAAGGGGTGGGGGTCCCTTCTTCTATGGTGTCGGTCTGCACCACCACCACCCACTCCTCACCGCCACAGCGCCATCTTTAGGCCAAAAAACAAACAAACCCGGAAGCGACAAGACGTTTAGTGTCAGCTGTTCTGTGGTCTGCAGTCGACTTCGTTAGTTTAGGTGAAATTAGTGAATTTGATGGCAGAATGTAATGTTGGACAAAGAAGTGGACGAACAGGAGGAAGACGAAGAAGAGGGAATCGCGGTGACGAGGTCAGAGATGTAATCTTGCTCTATTGTTTTTTGTAATTACCTCCTATTTTATAAAGAATTTGCCATGGTAAGATTTAAAAAAACAAAAAAAAACCCAAACAAACTGTATATTTAAAAGTAAATGTGTTTTTCTTTTGCCAGGACGGAGACGTGCGCCTATCCAAATCCTTGTCTTATGCTCTCCGCCATGGAGCCAATCAGATGGGTCTACAAATAGGTTCAGGTAAGAGGAAAAACTCTGATTTACTGTACGTGAAACACTTAACATGCCTTACCTCAAAGTTAAAGTAAAATTGGAAGCTTTAAACTATAGCTCAGACATAATTTACTTAGGTGTTTATGTATTGTTATTATTATTTTATAATATTTGTTATCTGCAGTGACACTTGAGTTCATGGTCAGCAGTACAAAAGCATGGTTAATGTGAGCAGCAAGGCACAGGTTAAAAAGAAAGAAAGAGTCTTTATCATTTAGTCTAATATAATTATCCAACCGTACTCTGTCATCATAGATGGTTTCGTCTTTGTGGAAGAACTCCTGGCTCACCCACAGTTCCGCTCATACTCGTTGGAGGATGTTGAACGGGTTGTGAACACAAATGACAAACAGCGATTCAAGCTTCGTTCCCATCGTGAGAATGGCTGCCTGCAGATTCGAGCGTCTCAGGGCCACTCAATAAAGGTACATCTGTCAGTTGCACCTCTCATGATATGCTTTCACTCCGGAAGGTCTGGAGGTATAACCTGAGGACTCCATCAATGTTGAACTGTTCTCTATAATAGTTCTTATAACTGTTTTCCCTCTTTAACTTCACCAAAAGTGAGAAGCTTTTACTTGATTATTCCAAATTCTTTTCTGTGTTTGCCTATTTAACTCATGTTTTGCACTGCTGCGGTCAGGTAATAGACTTGGAACTGAAACCAGTCCTGGCTGGATCTCCAGAGTGTCCTGCTGAGGCTGTTCATGGCTCTTACCTTCGCAACTGGGGCTCCATCAAGCAGCAGGGCCTGAGCCGCATGAATCGGACACACATTCACCTGGCGCCAGGTCTGCCGGGAGAGGACGGCGTTATCAGCGGTAACCTCTTGTTACTGTGTGGGCGTGTGTGCTGGACAGATGTTGGGTGAACAAACATCTCTACTTCCATTTGTTCTTAGGCATGAGGAAAGACTGTGATCTTGCTGTGTTTGTTGACGTCCCCAAAGCACTGGCAGGTATTTTTGTTCATTTAATTGCCCGCCGCTCAAAATGTTCAATCACTTTTATATTTGTAAGAATTTAACGTGGGTTTATGGTTTGTGTTTCTATAGATGGCCTTGAGTTTTTCTGGTCGGAAAACGGTGTTTTGCTGACTGCAGGAAATACAGAGGGAATGCTTCCCCCCAAATATTTCAGCCGAGCACTAAGGCTAAAACCTACGAGTAGGCAAAATTATTGCATAAAATAATATTTTAATATTACTTTTTATGTGGTCCCAGCATTCCTGTGTGCATTAAGTCAATTCTTGCTGTATTTCAGGGAGCCTCCTGTCCCTGCTGTAGCTGAGGATACTGGTCCGCAACTGGTCAAAGCCTGGCTCGTCCAGCTGTACCCACAGTTGAATGTTTAAATTTATTGCTGTTTTTCCTCATTTTCTACACAAAACTACATTTCTAAAGGTTCCCGGTTAGTCACACAACAAGCTAAAGAAGGTCAAATTTTTTTTAGGTTTATATACCTAATTAAAATATCTTCTGATAGATCATGTAAACAAGGCTTACTTGCAAACTCTAAAGGACCGACATGGTCAGAATTTTAAATGTGGAAACCTTTGAGGGCCAATTCTATGTGTGGCTAGTCATGTGACTGAGGATGGGTAAGCAGAGGATGCAGCTGCTGTGGTTTTAGCTAACGGACTCCTGCACAAGTGTCTTGTGAGATATAGACACTCAAAAACAGCGTGGAGGGAGATAAATAGTTCATAGTTTCCTGTTTACTGGGAGCACCACCACAAGACGAGTGTAAGCAATGAAGATAACAGAGAATGATGAATAAATTGTATATATTTTGACAAACGTTTGCTCATTAAAAACAAGAAAACATATTGATTTAGCTTGCGTGATTGTATTCATTCTTGATTCCTGTCTGCTGAAATGCAAAAAGGACTTTAGCTTTTTTCCGGAGAGGCAGAAATTAAAAAGGCAAAAGCAGCCGCTGGCTAAACCATCGATTATTTTCAATTTTCATGAGTTAGTTTGATTGTCACGGCTGCTGTTCCTGGAGCAGCATCATACCATTGCTAAGACCACAGAAACTGTTACGCACCAACATGTTGCATCACCAGCTACATCCAATTGTGATGATGAGTTTGTGTGTAAAAAATACTGGACCAACAAGATCTTAGGCTAAGTGTATTGGTGCACTTTTCCTGCCGTTTAGGTACATTACAAAATGGATGCAGGAGTTTTCCGGGTTATTTAGAGAGCTTCGTGGCCACCGGTCAGCTTATGGAAAAGCTCCTCGTTGAGCGTGTTGCTTTTCTCTCGACTGCGTGTGGACATGAAAATGTAACCTCCGATGAACTCATGAACAACCTTACAGTCGGTGGTCACACAGCTAAAAGCAATGTTGATGTTGCCTTCAAATTCTATGGCCACCTGGGGATCGAGAAACACACAAACACTCTTTAGGTTGAAATCAAATCAAATGAAAGCAGTAAACTGACTGGAAGACAAGAAGCAAAGTAAAGCTGGCTTTACTGGACACGGTTATCTGACAGTCGAGGTCACCTGTCGAATGTCCCAGTTGACGTTCCACTGCTTCATGTTGTTGTAGCGCCAGGTCTTCACCACATCGCCCACGCTCAGGTCGATACGGATCAGCCGGTTTGGAGCTATCCCCAAAACCTCGTCCTTCCTGCTGCCCTTAAACCTGTGGAGCAGAACGCAACTCAGCTTCTACGGTCATTTTTCCTTCTGTCAGTGGGGATTTTTCCAGTGACTAGGGGCAGTTTCAGTAACCGAAATCCATTTTACTCAGACCTAAGCGTACAAGTCACATCATTATTTCCAATTGACTTGAAATAATCTTAAAAATCTAAAATATGTAGATCATAGATCGGAAATTCTCACCTTACAACCACGTAAGAGATTCCAAAGTCAGGTAGAGCCTGCCAGATCTGCAGGTAGCGCAAGATTGCGTCCACCAGTGAGAGCTGGGACACGTTCTGGTATGCGTCCAGTAAACGCGGGGTCAGCTGGAGGAACAGAAGATGGTAACGGGCGTCAGACCTAGCCACGTTTCTGCGTAGATACTGCTCAGTGTGCAAGCTCATTGGCAGAGGAGCATCCCAGCACATCAGGCCCAGTAAATGGTCAGGAAACAGAAACTGTGCTGCATCACATGTTTGAAACTGATTCTGCTTGTTATTTTCACCGCCTGGTACCTGCTTGGTCTTGTACTTCTTGTGGTACCGTGGAGACACCAGGCTGTGAGTGTTGATGCTCTCGTCGTTGGCAGGCATGTTGCCATGGGAGTTGGAGCCGCTCCTCTGCATCGCCAGGAAGGACCGAATGGTCTGGATCTCGCTCTGGAAGCTGTCGTCGGCCAGCGTCTTGCCTTTGGAGCCCAGTCGGCACGCGGCCATCCACCGGGCGTACTGCTGCTCCTGCAGGACGCCAGGACGGACAGAGAGTGTGTGAGAGAGACAGACAGAGGAGGCAGAGGACGGGCGGCTGATGGACAAGGAGTGTGTGTGTGTGTGTGTGTGTGGCCTCACGTCATCGCAGCGCAGATACACCTCGTTCATGCCCTCAGGTGCCGGCACCAGCAGTTTGATGAGGAACTTCTGGGCGGCCACGTTAACGTCTGGAGCAACCTCACATCCTGGAAGCGGGTTGGATATCAAAATATCATTTAGCCAAAGTGCAATTTCCCTGATGTGGGATAAATAAACACATTCTATTCTAACATATTCTATTCTACAAACGTCCAAACTGGCCCCCGTCGGACTCGCTGCCGGCGGTGTTGTTTTTCTTAATCATCGAATTCTTGAGGATTAGAAGTGACCTTATTAACTTCTGTGCCTGAGGCGGCAGAGCGGAGCCAGACTGCATGAATCCTAAATAAGGAAAATACCAGAACACCTTTCAGGTGAATCTGCTGGATGGGCTCCCCGATGCTCTCCTCTTTACTCTTGAAATAAGAGATGGAGGTGTCCTGGAACTTGAACCAGAACTGCTTGTATTTGTTCAGGGTTAGCTTCTTAGGCCTGCAATTTAGCACAGCTAGTGTTAGCAACTTCAAGCTCTGCTTTTAGGCAGCAGATTGTAGCAACTATGTTGATGGCAATAAAATGCCTTTTTTTTTTTTTTTTCTACCTGAAGATCTTCAGATAGTCGTTGAGCTCTGGTGCAGTCAAGTTGTCCTTTGGGAGAGAAATGTTTAATAGTTGATAATAGTTAGAATTTGCCCGATAAACGATGCTCAGATAACAACAATAAACATTTTGCACAGTTTAAAGCGGACAATCTGCAGAAAACCAGCACATCCTGTGTGTCTGACCAGCATCTCGGCTGCAGAGCTGCTCTCTCCCTCCATCTTGACCTCCAGGGACTGCAGGGCTGTCTCCAGGTCATCCATGGCAGCACTGGAACTCGCTGTCTGGGGCTCTGACAGCGACACCTTACTGATGTGGTACTGCAGGGGTCGACGGATGAAATAGAAATAAAATGTTGGATCTTACACTTATAAATCCTGCTATTCTTCATACTGTGTGGGTTTTAATACACGCATTCATTCATTCATGGGTCATGGAAGTGCTTGAGTCGCAGGATGAGATAACCTTCAAACTAATCGGTTCATTACACTACACACACCATTTAGTCACACACTCATGCTGGGGTGTAATTCAGGGGCTTCGCTCCATCTAATGTGCATGTTTTTGAACTGTGGAACTGGAGAATTGAATGTACAGTTATTCCTGCTGTAAAATTTTAGAAATGGATCGGGGACTTGCATGAGGTCTGTACTAGATTTTTAACATTCGATTCACTGGTGTGTTTTCAACCCTTTGTGATACTCACACTCTTCATTTTTTTACCTGCAGAGCTCCGAACAGCATCATCTCCTCCTCGGTGCAGTCGATGTCTTCCAGCAGGATGGCCCAGCGCGCCTGCTCGTACATCTGTGCCAGGCGCACAGTATCGTACTGCACAAACAGAGGCAGACTGTCAACAGCATACGCGCTATCCATGGAGCATCACACACCACACACACATACAGACCTTGGGGTCTATTTCATAGAAGGCAAAGTATTTAAAACGAAGCCAGACTTTGTCATTTTCTTGAATTCCCTGCTGCAAGAGACATCGGGATGAGTCCAACCACCTGGGAGGATAGAAACACACATTTTTAGCTTGAACGAACCGCTGTGTTTTAAAAGTGTTAGTTTCCAAAGACTGTGACCCACCTCCCTGTTGGAGGACTGGAGAATACTGTTTTCTAAAGGGGTTATTCTACCTGCTGTGGATATGGGCCTTGTCCACCACGCTGGCTGGACGGTAACGTTTGGCTAAGGTCTCTGGGGAGGGGGGAGGCTGCGTCACTGACAGTGTTTTGTAGACTGACTCCATCTGAGGAGAGTCAGCAAAGTGAGCCGGTATCCCATTATACAGGCAGGGTTTGGAGGCTGCAAAGAAACGAGGTATAGATCACTCTACAAGGTGAACCCGCTTTATAGAAATCATAAAAAGTGGCTGTAACATCAGTTGTATTATCGGTCTGGTGTTGGGCAATGAAACCCAGGCAGTTTCCTTTTTAAAATCCATCAAGATTCTAAAATATGTGGAAACTAAATGAAGTCGAGTGAGTGTACCTGAGGAGAGGGGCACTTGGGTCAGGTCGTAAACCTCCTCAGCTGAGCCTTTATCTTTCTTTTTCTTCTTATGCTCAATGGGCCGAAGAAGGGAGAGCTCTTCTGGGTGCCGGATATCTGTCAGGGTAATGGAAAAGAAAAAGGAAATTAGGTTTAAAGCC